>JAGVVM010003445.1:0-44663 GCA_019149425.1 Psidium friedrichsthalianum
TTTCAATCATGAACTTTTAACTTGCATTTTCGTTTTCCCGAAAAGAAGGTACAGCCTTATTCTCCAATTGTTTCCTTTGAGAGATCCTTGAGAAATATCAAAATTGCCAATTTGCTATTTTTATTGAGACTTTGTTGTATCCTGGAGGATATTTGTAGAAAAACATTAGCAATATTGTAGGGCAAACAAATTATTAAAGAGAGTGTTATCCCGTCTCAAAGTCTGATTCTATTGTTCATCCCATTCGATGCTATTTTTTCAACAATTTAAGGATTCATACGTGCAACAATGGAATCAGACTTTGATATGCATCGCATACAAATTCGTAATCCTTTATATTTCCTTCTCATTCGATAGCAATTTGTAGAGATGGCAATGGTTGAGTAAGTGTGGTGGGTGCTCGTTCGATGTTGTTACTCTTCTTCGGCTCAACTGGGGCAAACTATTGCGTCGTACTGTGAAACAGCGTCCGAAAGGATTTAGTTCTAAGATTCAGCATTCTATTAAGCCAGTTTTAAGGATTTTCCTATTTATCTCGTGTTGGTAAGTCCGTCACTTTGCCCTGCTTCTAAATGTGTTGATGTAAGGTACTAGACGCGAGTATCCATGTATAATACTTCTGCATGTACACATCACTCGGAAAATGTTCCTCTGCTGCGGCTTTGTCACGTAAGCTAGTTCACATGATCTAGGAGGAGGCAATGCCTGCTACTTGTGCGATATCCTTTTCACTGGTGCTAAAATTTGACAATGGACACTGAAGTTGCCAAAAGTTAAATGGAAATGCTACGCGGTCACCGTTATCTTTTGTTCCGTAGCCTGGATCATTGCCATAGGTTTCTGGCTAAGATGACGACATTGCTAGATCTATAACAAGGGCTATCGTAGTGGAGAAGTTGCGTTCTTAATTTTTTTTCTCTGTACTCTCTCATGTTGAGGAAGAGGAGAGGACCAATAGTGATACCAACCTGTGGGTCAATTTGGTATACTGGTAAACTGACTATGATAATGAAAATGCGATGGCTATTAAGCCTTACTTTAGTGTGAAGATATCTCTCTATTCGATGCTTACTGCTATCTACATTTAAGAATTCACTTAAGTTAGAAATCGTTCTAGGTCTAAATTTATTAAAGTTAGAGGGGCATCGTTGTTACTAAATCATAATCAACATAACAAGGAGATGAGCGGTCACGAAAGGCATGAAGACATAGGAATGAGATGTGATGTATCAGCATGCATTTTGTGATATTTAATTTGTGTTGAGACGCTTATCAATTCACGAGGAGAGGACAAAAATTTCTCTCTATCCATTTCCATTCCCAATGCGAAACCTGTAGTTTGGTGACAATTCTCTATTTTGACTTTGTTGCACAGTTCATCTTTGAAAAATACATGAACGACAGTAGTTCTACTGGAGACTTAAATTTTCTTGGAACTCAGCGACGAAAATGACTTGATCATACTTTTAGTGTTTATACATCGTGGTTCTTTCGGAATGCCATGGAACACATGCACAAGAGACAAGGAAGCCATGGTGACATGTCCCATGTGGAGATTATTATTTCTTGGTCAATAGTTGGCCTTAATTGACCAATGGCCATGGTAAATTGGTTTGTGGAATTCATGTGAAGAGGAGTTCTCTGATGTCGCATCAATAGATTTTATTAATTTATTACATCGTTCTTGTCATAACTTGTTCATGTGCAAGAGCCTAATATGCAAAACATGTGGCATGCAAAGCAGAGGAGAATTTCAGTTAATGATATGCACCATCTTGGACTAGACCTCGCTCGTCTCATGCAAACAATCTCTTCGAGACGCCAAGAGTAAATGAGGGACAAAATGCATCACCATTATAGTTGATTTGATATAATCGACACTTGTTCAAAACTAGTATATGCATGTAGGCCTCTCCATCAAATATGGGGGTGGCGAACTTGGCCTGGACTCTCGAGTTTCCACATAAAAAGTCGTGACTTGGATTCTGAACAAACAATCATGACAAATATTTCAAGTGTCCATGCATGAAGACTGAGTAATACCCACGCGGAACCTCGTGTCAATATTGTTCCTCATCGACCAATGCCCTTCGAGGTGGAATAAACAAACAAAAAAAAAAGAGGGGGGGTTTCCAAAGCTGCCATTGAAGGAGAACAGTTAGGTGAGAAGCAATTGAAAAGGTTAGACTTTATAAACTTCATGGTGATTTGATAAATTTGAAATCTACTAGAAATTGTGAATATGGCGGAAATGAGTGTGGAGTTGGCCAAGGGTTTACCGGACATCGTGAGGTAGACTCTCTGTAATGAAAACTCTTTCCTCATCAAGTACTTTGGAACAAACTTGTAGTCATGGTTAAGCTCCAAGGACCATGTGCGAGGGTGTTCACGAGATTGGAGTGTCTGAGCGAGTACTTGCTTGAGGACAAGAACTTGAAGCATGTCCGTTTGATCGTGTTGTTGGTCTTCATTGTCGTCATTGTAGTTTTGTAAGTGATTCTCTCTCTGGTCCTGGTTTGAGTGAGGAAATTGTTTGATGAAAATGCATTCACATTTTATGTATTGTTGACATTGACTATTATGGTCTTTTTTTAACTATATTGGAAACTGAATGTTTCGAGGCTTTCATGTGGAAAGAATTAGATAACTTGTCACCAATGCTTCATGATAATGCTTGGTCATGATTACTTTCATCTCTACGCTAAATGTTTTTCTGGTGCTTCAAAATTCCAAAAGGAAAGGAGAAGTCGGCTAAGATAAAAAGTAGTAAGCCAAACAAGAGGGTAAATGAGAGATAGAAACCCACTTAAAGCTGGCTTTCTGAAATGGAGATTTAAATGAGGAAATTTACAAAGAACAATTAGAGGTTTTTGTTCTTCCTGAAAATGAGAGGAAAGTATGTAAATTGGTGAAATCTCTTCACAGGCTTAAGCAAGCACCGAAGTAGAAGCATGAAAATTTTAATTTAGTCATATTAAGCATAATGGTTCTTATAAGTGTATTTATTCACCAAAGACTATGGTGTTTAGTTTGCTACACATTGATAATACGCTTATCTTTGAACTAATAGACTGGAGTCATTGAGAGTAAGAAATATTGAACTCCAAATTGTAAAATGAAAGATTTGGATGAAGTGAATACTATCTTAGGTATTAAAGTTTTAAAAAAAAAAACATACTGAGGTTACTCTAAGAGCCAAAGTGGTTATGTTGATAAGATATTGAATAAATTTAAATATCGTGATTTCAAAGAAATGAGTACTCCATTTGATATCAATATTAAATTGAATTATAATACTGGTAATATAGTAACACAACTTGAGTATGCTAGTGCTATAGAGTCTTTGATGTATGCGATGCATTGTACTAGACCTGATATTATTTGTTCTGTATGTAAGTTGAGTAGATATACTAGTGATCCAAGTAAAGATTATTAGAATGTTGTCACATAATTTTGGTTATCTTAAGAGAACTAAAATTTGAGATGGGTCTATAATAATTATCTAATTGTATTAGAGGGATGTACCGACGCTTGTTGGATTACAAGTGTGGGAGATAATCATTCCATTTATGGATAGATCTTCACGTTAGAAGATGTGTTGTATCTTGAGCGAGCAAGAAACAAGCATGCATAACTCACTCAATGATGGAATCGGATATTCATTGCTTTAGTGAAAATTGGAAAGAGGCTTGTGGGTTAGAAATTTGCTATTGGACATCCAATTATGGCCTAGTCCTATGCATCCTATTTCTATTCATTATGACAGTCAAGCTTCTTTGGTAAGAGCTTATAGTAGCACTTATAATGGAAAGTCTAGCCACATCAATCTAAGATTGAGTACGTTAAACAATTGATTTAGGATGTTACCATGATAATTTTTACATGAGATCAAGCAAGAATCTGGCCAATACCTTTACAAAGGCTCTACCAAGAGATGTAGTAAAGGTGATCTAAAAAAAAATGAGGTTGAAACCCTTTGCTTAAAATCACCAGCAATGGTAACTCTACCTAATACTAGCATATCACTAGTTATGAGCTTTATTGGGTAAAAACATGTTGCTAAAAGTGATTGTTTGATATTGACATTAGCCCAAATTTGAGAAGTTAGTATTGTATATTACATTTTAGAGACTGAATTATACTCTTAATGAAATATAGTACATAAATGTAACGTGTTTATTAGCAACAAAAACACTTGGTAAATACTTCACCTATATGGGCTTAGAAGTGGTGCCACTTCTTACGAAATTTATGGTTAATTTCTAGAGAGCTCATGAAAAATGAACAAGCACAAGGCCCCAATAATGTTGGGTAAATATGAACTTCTTGTTGAAACAAGAGATTAGTATATGTGCAGTATGTCCGATTCTATTATATAATGTACCAAATTTAAGCCAGTAGCTACACTTCTATTGAATTTCAACCTTCATGTATGTATATTAATCTCATGAAAATTTTGGCTATATTTCATTTTTTAAAAATAGATTATTTTGTAGTTTTATTTTACAAACAAAGTGGGGATTTATGGTAGTTTGTGTGATGTCCTAATTTTCCCATCAAATTGGCTAACGGGAAAGGTAAATAATATTGGACATTAATGGATGAGAGGAATGTCTTTGAGGACTAACCTGATGTCTTGACGGAAGTGTGGATCATATGGTACATCGAACTCGGAGCAAATGTGAAGGTCATTTTGGATGTATTGAGTTATCAATTCCAATATACCATCCAAGCCATGTTGGATGAAACGAAGCAATGGAAAATGAATTGCAAGAACGGAGGGCTGTTTACCCTAGTTTGGGATCGACTAGTTATGTTTGCACAAATGTAGATCACAGTTAAGACCACGAAGCTCCCCCTCCCTCTCTTCTTCTTTGGCGGTTTCCCTCCCATGAGCTTCCTCTTGCCAATAATGCCAACCAATAGCTCAGCACCGTTGCTCAACTCCTAAGGCTATGACAACATCATTTTGTTGCCCCAATCCAGCTCATCGTCACCCTCTCTCTCACCCAAACTCTCATCCTCGGCAATGGCAGCTCGACCAATAGCTCTCTCCACCCCAGCTCAACCATGACTACCCCATGAGCTCAGCCCCACCGAGGACCAGCCGCACGCCACCCTCCTTCTCCCCTTCGATTGCGCATGCTCAAGAAGAAAAGTGGTGGTCAAGCTCTGTTCTTCATCATTTGAGCCTTCGTTTCTTCGTGGACGACCCTATCCTCAACCTTATTCTATCCAATCGCTGCTTGTTTTAGCTCCAATTGTCAGATTTAAGAATGGGTATGAACGGGTAAGGATTGTCTTGCATGAGCTAGAAAATGAGTTTGATTGTATGATTTGTTGTTTGTATTGAGATCTATAGAGCTTGGGTAAATTGTTTATGGAGGTTGATCGTGTTAATTGTTGTCCATTGGTAGTTAATTGAAGATGAACCTCATGAACAGAGGTTCGGCCATAAGAGTGGTTTGGCCAAGGTAAAGGACCAGCAACCTTGGGTGTTTGGACAATGAATTCAAGCTCAGTTTTCTCGAGCAAAGGACCTAAGGTAAGTGGATTTCTAACCTGTCCATTGTCTGCTTGATCTGGCGTGAACTTAGAGTTGTTCTTCTTGTGGAATTTGGTCTAGTGAACCATGTGTATGTGAGGTAGGTCATGGTGGTACTGGAGTATCATGGGTGGTGAAAGTGTCGTGTAGGTTCAGGTGGTCGAAATTTGTGTGCTGATCGTCTTGCCTAGTGTTGAAATTGCGTGGATTGTGGTTGTTTGGAGTTCTTGGTGCTTTGTGAGATTAGAGGGTTGTACGACAGAGTCACTTTACATTGTATTTAAGAATCTAAGCATGTGTGTGGGAAGTGGTCATGTTCTTGAGGGTTTTTTGATTGATGGCTTGTTACATCTAAGAAGGAGATAATGTAAAGAACCGAGGGTCTTGTCAGCCTGTGTCCCAACGAGGATGAAATAAATGTCTGCCTATGTCTAATGATTCCCCGTGGGAGCCTGAGTGGAAATTGAGAAGTCCATAGCTTGTGTCATGTCGGAATGGTGCCCCGGAGTAGGGGAATCGAGGCCTAAGTCCCTTGTGAATAAAACTAAGGCATGTGTCCCTCATGATTCCCATGACCAGAATCCAATGGACGACAAGTTAGGGTAAAACCCAGGATCGAGGCCTGTGTCCCTCATAGACTAAAATGAAGTCTACCGCATGTGTTTTGTTGGAATGGTTCCCTAGAGTATGGGAATCGAGGCATGTGTCCCTCGTGAACAACACTGAGGCATGTGTCCCATGGATGAAAAGCTAGGGTAAAACCTAGGATCAAGGCATGTGTCCCTCATAGACTAAAATGAAGTCCGCCGCCTGTGTCCCCCATGTACCCATAGTCTGTGTCCCATGAAAGTCCGTTCAGAAGTGGAAACGAGAAATGAAACAATGAATCATGTGCTTGTTCATGCATGTGAAGCTGTCATTGCATGATGTGTGGAGTCGTTGTCAAGTCTCATATCTGCTTGCCTAGGTACGGTGTTTGTGGAGTACATGTCAAGTCTGTTTTTGGTTACTTGCTTGATATGGGTGTCAGTCTTGTTTGGTCGTCTCACGGTCCGTCCACCTTGCTTGCCTTGTTGCTTGTTGTCATGGTTTTGCTTGATCCAATGACTAATAGATAGCTTAGTTGTTAGGTTAGACATTTTTCTTGCTAAGCTTTGGCTCACTCCTTCTTGTTGCAAATTTTTCAAATCCACGGGTTCTTGTTCCTTCCAACGATAGGCAGCCAATAGAGATGAGGCTAACTTAGTACTTGAAGTAGAGTTTACTTTTGTATTCCTCCCAGCGTATTTGCAATTTGTTTGACTGAAGAAAGAGTAGGCATAATTAAATAGGTTTTATGTGTGTGTATGGCCCTCGTGTGCCATTTCTCACATGGTATACAAGTTAGCGAACCCTAATAAAGCCATACTCTCTAGGCACCATACCTACCCATTTCGAGTGCACTTGTAAGTGAATGTATGGCCACTATTTGGTGTTAGTTTGCTAAGTTTTGCATGCGCCATATTATATAATTAATAATAGATTAAATCAGACTGCAATTTGCTTAAAAGGGTTGGCACCCTGGGACGCTACAATTTGTTTGTAAGATAAATGAAGAGGCATCTTCTCTCCCACAAGGCAATTACTTATTAGTGGTTATTTCATAGGGATGCAACATTTGAAAGGTCGTGTCTGTTCAGACATAACTCCTTAACCTTTGAAAGATTGTGTCTATTCAAACATTTTCTTTATAAATTACTAAACCTTTATGTTCAGTTCATGAGAACTTTTAACTTCCATTTTTGTTTTTCTCAAAAGAAATACAGCCTTCTTCTCCAATTGTTTTCCTTGAGAGATCCTTAAGAAATATTAGAATTATTATCTGCTATTCTCACCAAGACTTTATTGTATCCTGAAGGATATTTGCTGAAAATCATTAGAAATGTTGTGAGACAAATAAATCCTTAAAGATAGTGTCATCAAGTCTCAAATTCTAATTTTGTTGTTCATCCCATTCAACATTATTTTTCCAACAATTAATACATTAATCATATAGAATTGGAGAACCCTACTCCAAAAACAGCTCAAAATTAACCATTCTAGTGATCCAAATGCCCTTATTTGGCCAAAATTATAATCTCCCATATAACATATCCATATAAACACACAATTTCTACATTAGAGACCAATTTCTACATCACATCACAGAAAAAAAAAAATAGCAACTCAGAATTATGCTATTAGAAATATCACCGAATCACACACTACTCATTGTACCTGTGTCTCGACCCCATTTGATTAGGACACCAATAACCTAATCAATAGTTTGGTTGAAGGAAAAAAAAAGAAGAAGAGAGAATGACGAACCTCAAGTTTGTGAGAGAATCTTTTGTAGCGTCATAAGTCTCGGATTATGCATTGCAGCTCCGTGAATCAGACCTTGTTGCCCCTTTGGACCTAGCTATCAAGCATGGAAGCAATTCACCTACTAGGGTTTCAGAGAGAACTAATCTGAATCAGTCAAACCAAAAACGGCGACAAATGAGCCCAAGTCAAACATTCAAGCTCATGGTAAACACAAAATAATTAACCAAGGCTACATAAACACCTTCAAAGTAGAGGGAGGCGATGAACTCAATTGAGACAGAAAGAGTGAGGCGCGAGAACTAAGAGGCTAGAGGAGGTGTGAGAGCTAAGAGTTGAGAGGGAAATAGCATCGAGCGAGGCCTGAGAAGTGAGATGCGAGAGGTGATTAGGCTTTTCCTTTGATGAGCTATTGATTCGAACGAGGTTGTGATTCCTGTGATTGCGACTCATGATTGTGAAAGAGGGGCGAGACGTGAGAGTGGAGAGGGAAAGAGGAGGCATGCGCATAAGACTAAGGCTTAAGCAATCGACATAGATTTTTAGGTTTAGCCTTACATTTGAAGAATTAAATGAAAATATATATTTATCTGGGAGATCCAGTTCCCCCTAGAACTGGGAACAGATCGAAATCACCAATTTTAATTTTATGGAACTGGGAACCGAACCATTACCCCCCAAAAACTATTGGAAAATTTCATTTGGAATAGGATAAACAATAGCATCAGACTGTGAGACGTGATCTCTTTAAGGAATTATTTATTTCCTCACACCGTTGCTAATAGTTATCGGTAAAGATCCTCCAAGACACAATCAGAAAGGAAGGCTGTATCTAATTTGGAAAGAAACGAAACTCTGAAAATTTGAAGAAGAGTGTTTTGAAAACGAACAGAATAGTTAAATATATATTGAGAAAAGAACACACATTTTTGCATTCGAAAAGTGGTTAATTCTCATACACCTCTTCATGTCCAATAACAATTAATTCGGACATATCTCTTCATGTGTTCGAATTTATTGCCACATTTGGACACGCCCTATTGTTATCATTGTTCGAATTTCTAGATTCGAAATGAACGAAACCTTTCGTATGTCCGAAAAACTGTCTTGTCTGAATTACAACTCTGCATGCTGAAATTAAATAAACAATAGTAATAACATAGAATTAACTTCAACTCTTCATGAACAGTACACTAATTCGATAGAAGTTTGGAAGTTAATTATTATTATGATTTTGAAAATAGAAAAATAAAAAAAATAATTATCAAATAGTGCCAATCCCAAATCGCAACCCATGTAAGCGTGCAAAAGTGCTAAGTATTCCGAATAATCGCGTTCAAAATACGTAATCACGGTGCGCACCCGACGCGGATATAGGGGTGAGTCTAAACCACTGTTCCATTTCTTATTTGAAAGGACCATAGTAATTTTTTAACTAATAAAGAGGAGACTTGCACTCTGTTTCTACCCTATGTGGGATTAGAGAAGTAACTCTTTGTTTGTTCGAATACAAATTTCAATAATCTCCCACTTGTTTGTAAAATAAAACACAAAATAATAATTGTTCCAAAATACAGCCAATATTTTCGATTGAGTATTTAGAAATATCCTACATAAAGTGTCCTTTCAATTTAAACCTTTAATTAGTTGTAAGGTTCAAAAAACTCTATTCAAAGTCACAAATAGCTTGGCTTAAACTTGTTACCTAAAATAATAGAACGAAATTACTGCCACATATATTAACTTCTTATTTCAGCGAGAAGGTCATAATTACTCAGCACTAATGGCCTTGTGCTTGTCTTCGATGTTCTCATGAGCTCTTAGAAAGTAGCTCTAACTTTTGTAAGAAGTGGCATCACTTCTAACCCTCTATGGGTTAAAGTATTTCACGTGTTTCATGTTACTAATAAACACGTTACTAAATCATACTTATGCATCATAAGAGTATAGACTCAGCCTCCCAAAAGATAATAGACAACACTGACTTCTCCTGTCCAAAGCTAATGTTAGTAACAAAATAATCACTTTTAGTATACTTATTTTTACCATTAAATCTTATAATTAGTGACGATGATTAGTATTAGGTGGGGTACCAATTACTGGTGATTTTAGTCCAAAAGGATTTCAGCCTCATTTCTTTTGAGGTCACTTTTACTACATCTCTTCTGAAGAGTTTTGTAAAGGGATTTTTCGGATTTACTTGACCTCACGTAAACAATTGTTACGGTACCATCTTCAATCAATTAGTTCACGTACTCATGTCCTTAAACTGTATATCTAGACTTACCATTATAAATGCTACTATAAAGCCTTTGCTGAATTAGCGCTATCACAAACAATAGAAATAGGAAGCATAGGACTAGGCATAATTTGATGGCTATCAACAAATTTCTTACCTGTTCACCTCTTTCCTACTTGCTGCTAAACCAATAAATTTGATTCCATAGTTGAGTGAGTTATAGCATGTTTATTTCTTGCTCGGCCAAGAAACAGCCACCATCACCTAACGTGAAGATCCATCCAAAAGGGCAATGTTTATCTCTCCACACTAGAAATCCAACTAGCATCGGTGTATCCTTCTAATACATTTGGATAATTGATATATAACATCCAAACTTTTAGTTTTCTTAAGATAATAAAAAATTCTAGTAATGGTATTGCAATGTTCTATACTTGGATTACTAGTTATCTACTCAACTTACACACGAAAAATCCAATATCAAGTCTAGTACAAAGCACCGTAACATATTAAAGACCATATAATACTCACATATTCAAGTTGTGCTACTGCTCTACCATATTATGATTTAATTTGACACTAGTATCAAACGGAGTACTCATTCCTTTGAAACCAGATATTTAGATTTATTTAACATCTTTTCAATGTAATTACATTGATTCAAAGAATAACCTCCACTCGTTTTTCAACTTTAATACCTAAGATGGTATCTACTTTACCCAATCTTTCATTTCAAAGTTTGAAGTTAGATATTTCTAGTCTCAATGACTCCAGTCATATTAGTTCAATAGAAAAGCATATTCATCAATGTATAAACAGATTAAAATAGTTCCATAACAACACTATTATGCTTGAAACCATTGGAAACAATATGATTAAATCAAATTTCTCATACCACGTGCTTTGATACTTGCTTAAGCCCGGTAAGAGATTTAACTAATTTACATATTTTTCGTCTCATTTCCAAGAAAAACCAAACACCTCTAGTTGTTCCATGTAAAATATAATCATTTAAATCCCATTTAAAAAGCAGTCTTGACGTCCATTTAATAAACGCAAATGTCATAAATGGATGTTAAAGGAAAAAGAATTCAAATAGAAGTTATACGTGCTATAGCAGCATACGTATCAAAATAACTTGTTCCTCCTTTTTGTCTATAACCCTTGGCTACTAATCTAGTTTTAAAAGCTTGGATAGAATTATCATAATTGTATTTTCTCTTAAAAACCCATTTGCACCCAATAGGTTTAGATCCTTTTGGTTAGTCTACTAAAACCCAAGTATTATTTGACATAATTGAATCCATTTCATTACCTATCACTTCTTTCCAAAAAGAAGTATCTCTAGAAGATATA
This sequence comes from Psidium friedrichsthalianum, assembly GCA_019149425.1. Lineage (NCBI taxonomy): Eukaryota > Viridiplantae > Streptophyta > Magnoliopsida > Myrtales > Myrtaceae > Psidium > Psidium friedrichsthalianum. The sequence continues at coordinate 11,484 of JAGVVM010003445.1, forward strand.
GTATCACTAAAACTTTTATGATTGTCTTCTAATTTAATGCTAATGGGTATTATTTACCACATATTATCTTGTCTCCTGACAAGAGAAACATGAGAAATAAAGTCTGGACCAAAATCCTTTGGTTTTCTTGCTTTAGTTCTTCTCTTAGTTTCAATCATGTCTTCAGAATCATTTGTTATTCTCATAAGAATATATGAGTGTTTCTATGGATTCTGAATTATTCGTATCTTGCATTTGACCATTATTCTCAGTAATTCCAAAATCGTAGAACATTTCTACTCAAAGAATTCAACATCTCTTGATTCTACAATGACATTTGACTCTAAATCAAGAAACCTATAAACTTTGGTGTTTTCGACATATCCAATAAAGGCACTTTTGATAGCTTTAAGACCGAGTTTCGTCCTTTTAGGGTCAAGTATTCTGTAGTATGCCAAACACCCCGCACTTTTAAGATATGAGAGATTTGGTTTTCTGCCTTTTCGTAATTCATAAAGGCTAACATTATTTCTTGTGGATGGTACTCTATTATGAATGTGACATGCAGTAAGTAATGCCTCTTCCCAAAGATTAATTGATAGTTTCAAGTTTGAGAGCATATAACTTATCATTTCTCCTAAAGACCCTATACATTCTTTCAACCAAATCATTTTGTTGTGAAGCGTATGGTGCTAAAGTTTGATGAATAACACAATGTTCTTCACAAAAGGTTGAGAAATCATTAGAAAATATTTTTCTTCTCTATCTGAACGAAGGACCTTAATTTTCCTTTCAATTGATTTCCACTTTAGCCTTATATTTCTTAAACATGATAAATACTTCATCTTTTGATCTTAGGAGATACCATATAAATATCTACTGCAATCCTCCACAAAGGTTATGAAATACTTTTTACCACCACGTGTTAACATGCCATTGAATTCACATATGTCACTATGGAACAAATCCAATAAACTCGAATTTCTCTTACAGTAGGAAATGATTTCTTTGTTAATTTGGACTTAGCACAAATTTCACATTATCAAATTCACTATTAAAGTTTATCAAGTCTAATTTTTTCATATTCTGTAAATAGCGAAAATTTAAATGTGCTAATTTTGCCATAAATGAGGTGAATCAACAACGTAAAGAGAAGACAAAATATTATATTGATGCTCAATTGATACATGCTATCATTGGTGTACCCTTTCCCACAAATAGCTCTTCTTCGATAGGATAACCTTGTCGAACTCAAACGAAATCTAAAATCCCCCTTTACAAAGCAAATCAATAGAAACCGGATTTCTCCTGATTTTGGGTATAAATAGTACATAAGAAGGAAATTTGGGTATAAATAGTACATTAAGAAGGAAAACCTTCTTTGCAAAAAGTAAAAATCTAAAATGATCAAGCCTTTGCGAACAACTTTTGCAAATGCTTTATTTGCCATCTCGACCTCTTGAAGATGCACTTCAACAGTTTCTTCAAAGTGCTTGAACATTGATTGATCCTTGCGTATGTGCACTGTTGCACCAGAATCTACCTATCAAGTAGATTCGATGGTAGTAGAATTTAATTCAAAATCATGGCAACAGAATCATGAATTTTCTTAGAAATATTCATGTTTGCAAACTTGATTGATTTCATAACCACGTAGTTCTCTTCAACCATATTTGCATCTGCCTTTACTGTTGAAGTGCTCTTGTCTTTGAATGTGCTCTTGCGATGCCTACACTCCTTTGCATAGTGACATTCCTTGCCACAAATAAAGCAACAACCTTTCTTCTTCTTTTGCGGCTTCTTGAAATTCTGTCCTCTCTTGCGTTTCAAGTTCTTGTGGGTTTTGGATTGAAATCCATTTCCCTCCATGGTATTCACTTTTGATTTCACACAAAATAGACTTATCACGTAAACATGACTCTTCCTCAATGCAAAAATGTTTCTATATATGATCTAAAATGATCTCCTCCAACTAATGTAGCATCCTTTTCCATAATCTTTCCAACTTGGAGGCAATTTTACAATAATTTCTCCAACTTGAAAGGATCCTGCTATCTTGAGGGCACGAATTTTATTTACTAGTACTTGCAGTTCATGGACTTGCTCCAATAAGGGTTTAGCATACTTGGCAATTAGATATTTGTTCGTACCTTGCTCCTCCGCTTTGTATTTGAACTTAAGAGCATTCCAAATTTCTCTGGTAGATTTCATCTCGATGAACAAATCATATAGTCAATCGGATAGCATGTTCAAAATATGCCCTCTACAGAGCAATTCATCCTCCTCACATTTCTTCCTCTCCTTATTGACCCTTTCAACACCTTCTGCACTAGGCTCTCCTCCTTTAGTGGTAGGCACCAAATCCTCTATAAGCATCATATTGGGGTCGAGGATATAGGAAATCTTTAGGATATTATCTCTTCAACGAGCAAATTTGTTGCCATCGAACCAGCTAGTTTCACCATATTCTGGTTTATAACCTTGATTGATTCTAACTCCATTGTTGAATGAATAATTCCTTAAAATTATTGAGAAATTTCGTCAAGAATAGGATGAATAATAAAATTAGATTTTGCGGCATGATAACACTCTCTTTAAAGAATTATTTGCCCCATAACGTTGCTAATGGTTACCAATAAAGATCCTTCAAGATACAATAAAGTCTCAAACAAGATTATTAGATCGCAATTCTAATAATTCTCCAAAAACTCTCTAGGAAATAATCAGAAAGGAAGGTTGTATCTAATTTGGAAAGAAATGGAAATCCGAAAATTTGAAGAAGAGTGTTTTGAAAATGAATATAATAGTTAAATATATAATGAGAAAAAAACACACCTTTTCGAGTGCGAAAAGTGGTTGATTCTCATACACATCTTCATGTCCAATAATGATTAATTCGGATATATCTCTTCATGTCCAAATAACTACACATTCGGACACGCCTATTCATGTTCAAATCTCTAATTCGAATGGACACAACTTTCATTGTCCAAAAACTGTCTTGTCTGAAAAATTGCAACTCTTCATTTTCTGAAATTAAACAACAATAACAACAACAACAACAACAACAACAACAACAACAATAATAATAAATTAACTTCAACTCCTACGTGAACAATCACATTATTTCAGAAGAATTTTGGTAGTTAATTATTATTATGATTTCGAAAATAGAAAGATAAAAAATAATTGCCAAATAGTGTTAATTCCAGACCGCGACCATGCAAGCGTTCAAAGTGCAAAGTGCCAAGTGCTTTATTTGCCATCTCGACCTCTTGAAGATGCACTTCAACAGTCTCTTCAAAATGCCTAAACATTGATTGATCCTTGCATATGTGCACCGTTACACCTGAATCTATCAACCAAGTAGGTTCGATAATGGCAAAACTGGTTTTAGAAATCATGGCCACAAAATCATGAATTTTCTCATAAATATTCATGTTTGCAAACTTGGTTGAAACCATGGCCACATAGTTCTCTTCAACCATATTTGCATCTGCCTGGACCGCGACCCCGCAAAGTAATAAGTGCGCCTAATAGTCAAGTAATCACACACGCACCCACACGCGGGTATAGTGGGGTCTAGCCCACTTGTCCATTTCTTTACTTTGAAAGACCATAGTAGCTTTCTGACTAATAAATAGACTTACAATCTTCTTTCTATCTTATGTGGAATTAGAAAATGCAACTTTTTTTTTCGTTTTGCAAACAAAGTTCAATAGAAAGCACCCAAAATCAGCTGGTTCGATTTGTTAGGCCCGATTCAAGCAGTTCCCAGTTTGGTCCGTCCGTATTGCTCATCCCTAATTTATACAGTGATTCATTGCTAATGTTAGTGCTTTATTTGTTAATTTTTACTTAAGATAGATCTATAAATGACAAACTCAGCAAAATGAAGAATAAAGAAATGACATGAAAAAAAAAAGAGAGAAAATTGTAGAAAAAAGGAAAATTAGAAAAAGCGGCTGAGTTCTTGGAAGCTAATGTTAATTTTATGGCAATGGTTAGCTGATTAGACAGAGTTCTCTATGAATATTTCAATGTATAAAATTTTTACGTTCTTTATATTATTCATTAAATTTTGTATTGTTTATTTTATATTTTTAATTTGATGTGGAATTATTATCCAAATGATATATACACTTGAAGAGCTTAACAATAAATTAAATGGGTGAATATGAGTTTTACTAGATTGAGTTAAATATTTATGTGTTTTGTTGACATAGGTCGGGTCAGCTACAGATTAGATAAGATCAGGTCGGGTATGTGACCTTAAATTTACATTACACAAAAATGAATCAATATGAATCGGATCATTTTCGACTCAACCCACTCATCTGACAGCCTTAGGTTTCAAAAATCCTTCCTTTGTTTTTATGAAGCCTTACTTTTATAGGAGATACCATTGGAGTTTGTTTGCAAACAAACAAAAAGTGCCCTTTTCCAATTCCACATAGGATGGAAGGAAAACTGCAAGTCTCTTTATTAGTTAGACGGCTACTATGCTCTTTCAAAATAAAGAAATTGGCAAGTGGGTTAGACCCCAATGTGCTCGCGTGTGGGTGCACAGATAATTGCGTGATTATTAGGTGTACTTAGCACTTAGCACGCTTGCGCGGTCACGATTTGAAATTGGCATTATTCGGAAAATATTTTTTAATTATTTTTGAAATTATAATAAAAAATTAACTAAACAGTGTGCCTGTTCACGAAAGAATTGAAATTAACTTTTATTTTATTATTATTTTTAATCTTGAATTTATATTAATTTCAAAAAATGAAGAATTGCAATTTTTCAGACGAGACAGTTGTTGGACAATGAAAAGTTGTGTCCGCCCAAATTAGCAATTTTTGTACATGAGTAGGTGTATACGAGTGTGCGGTTATTCGAACACGAAGAGGTACATCCGAACTAATTGTTGTTGGACACGAAGAGGTGTATGAGAATTAATTGCTTTTCAAAGGCGAAAGTATGTGTTCTTTTCTTATCATATATACAACTATTCTGTTCATCTTCAGAACGATAATTCTTCAATTTTTTCAGATTTTCATTTCTTTCCAAAAGAGATATAGCTTTCTTTTTCTAATTATTTTCTAGAGAGAGTTCTTAGAGAAATATTATAATTGCTATCTAATACTCTCGTTTAAAACTATATTGTATCCTAGAGTATTTGTACTTGTAACCATTACCAACATTGTGAGACAAATAATTCTTTAAAAAATGCTATCACGCCTTCAAGTATAATTCTGTTGTCCATCTCATTCGCTAAATTTTTCTACAGTTACGAGTTTGGATAGCTTTTCTTAAAAAACAATGTGAGACCGCCTTCTACGTATAGCCCAAGGTCACTCCGCTTATGTGTGGTCCGCGGATTGTGCGTCTCTCCAATTTTTATGCACTTAACAAGCTTTTCAGTAAAGTTACCAAGTTAGCCCCTTTTTTTCCTCCTTTAGCTTTTTTAGGCTTCGTTTGTTTTGCAAAAAATAAAGTATTTTTTAAAAATATTTTTCAAGAAGTTTTTTTTTTAGAAAATGACCATATTTTCTAGAAGTTTGACTGAAACCTGAAAATGAATCGAAAAATATTTTTCATCGTTTGATAAGGAAAATCAATTTTCATTATACACGCCTTTTAATCTTTTTTTTCTTCTTCACATTTCTTTTCTTTATAATTAATATTTTACTTTCAGTTCTGTTTCTATTTATTTATTAAAAATTTGAATATTTTATTTATTCTTTTCTTTTCTTTTTTTTCTTTTTTCCTTCTTCCTGCTTCTTCCTTTGTACGTTGCCGCTCCTTCCTCCCTCCCTTCTTTCACCGGTCACAACTTAGCGATAGCTGCAGCTTGGCCATCGACCCTGACGCTAGCCCGTGAGCTCAAGGTTCGGCCTGTCCCGACGAGCCCGAGCTCAGCCTCACTTGAAGTCGAATCTGACAACCTCGCGGCTTGAGCTTGATTCTGCCGGATTTGGCGTGCTCAAGACTCGCCTCGCTGCCTTGACAGCCTCGAGCGAGGAACGAGCATGCCAGATCTGGCAAAATCGAGGCTGAAGCTCGAGTTCAATTCTATGTCCAGCAACTGTTATCTTCTCCTTCGTATTTCGCTCGAGGCGCGCTGCCTCACCAAATCCGGCGGAAGCGACACTCGCCTTGCCTCCTCAACGGCCTCGAGTGAGGCTCGCCTCGCCAGATCCGGCGGGATCGAGCTCGAGCCGCGAGACCACCAGATTCGACTTCGAGAGAGGCAGAGCTCAAGTCTCATCGGGACCGACTGAACCTCGAGCTTGCCGGCCTGCGTCAAGGTCGATGTTCGGACTGCAATCAGCAGAGGAAGGGAGGAAGTAGTGGCGGGCGTAAGAAGGAAGAAGAAGTAGGAAAAAGGAGAAAAGAAAAAAAGACAAAATAAAAAATAAAAAAATATCCTTACCCAAAATATATATAATATTCTAATTTTAATAATTAAAAAAACGGAAAACAAAATAAAAAAAACTATAAAGAAAGGAAGTGTGAAAAAGAAAATGAAAGAAAAGTGAGGAAAATCTTTTTCTCTTTTCAAAAAGAGGAAAATATTTTTCTCATTTTTGAAGGAGTTTTTTCATGGGTGGAAAATATTTTTTTAGACAAGATTATTTTCCACCCCTAGATACCAAAAAATCCGAAAAAATTTTTTGGAAAGTTATTTTCCGCGAAATAAACGAAACTAAATATAGCCTCACGTTCGACCCAAAAAAAAAAAAGATGTAGCCTCACAATTTGTGTATTTGATTTGATTATGAATATAAATGTACGTGACTTTTGAACATTCAATGTGCTTTTAATTGACTTTTGAACATCGGATGTGCTTTTACTAATGCAACCAAAAATCCAACCGAAACATTTAGACTCATCATCCCAACTAAAGTTTAAATCTACACTCTTATCACACGCGCACGCGCACGCGCATATAGACATTGTGGACAAACAAAAGTGAATTTTAGCCATTAGTCATGTCTAATTAAATGAATTATTCTCAGACAACATAAACTGTGATGGGTCATATAGATTTGGACTTTTGTTAATTAAGGTTGTTTTGAAATACTATTGTCTGTCCGTACAATGAACGACCTTACCAAAGTAGTAAATTAGATTAAGTTGGCAATATTTATTAACGTCTTGAGAGTGACTGTCCTAAAGTGCATGCTAACGTACTAAAAGAAGCTCTGGACTTCCCACAAAGGTACTTTGTTAGAAAAAATAATCGTATCCCTCCATGTCAAGACCCCAATCTAAAAAGAAATAGGCATGATCCCTTAGAAATAGATTCTATATTCATGGGAAGACGAGATTGTCTTTTCAATTTGCGAATAGGTTCTATATTCATGGGAAGACGACGAGATTGTCTTTTCATTTGCGAATAGGTTCTATATTCATGGAAGACGAGATTTTCTTTTCAATTAGCAAGAATGTGTAAGGTTTGCCTTTGGAATTTTTTTTCTTATTATAGGATGAAAATTCAAGAAATCTGAAAAATCAATCGCGTTTTAATTAAATGGGAGAGTTGAATTAAATTAATCTTATCAACCAAAGGTAACTAAGTCAAAACATTGTGGTTAGTCACTTACCCAATTGAACATGTGATATTTAGCATTTCTTTTAACCCTAATCGACGTGGAATAGTCATAAGTAGGGGTGAGCATCGGATCCGGTTCAATCAGGAAATTGAGATTGAACCGGCCGACAACTAGCCTTTAAAAATGTACATTTTTGCACACACAAAGAGTCAAAACATGGTCTTCAACATGGAGAAACAACAATATAACCACTTGATCAATATTTATTTTAAAGTAAAATGGTGCAACGCCACTATTTTAATACAGAAATTTGTTTTCTTTTTTTTTTTTTTTACAAAACAAAGTTGAATCAGTTTCCGAGTAGAACTAAGATTCACACGATAACCACCATGGAGTTATAAGCACCTTTCGGTGCTTTTATTTCCAAATCTTTTAGGGTCCACGCATCACATGAACATATATATCAACGGTACGAAATTAATATATCAAACTATTGTAACACTGGAAGATGAATCCTTTATAAGCATTCCAATTCAATATAAGATGATCACACAATATTCTCCAAAGAATGATAATGGAATAAGCTTTTGACTAAATTTGTGCAAATCACCGGCAAATCAACTAAAGTTTGGATCTAAACTCGAACATTCTAGTAAAGGTTTCGATCCATCGACTATTTTCACGTCATCTTATCGAATGGATTGTTTCGAAAGTTAGAATCGAACCGCATCAAGTATGTTTAACAAGTGAATCGTGCAAAATGGATTTGCAATTTGCATTTGATGGGGATTGCGGAAGGAAAGTGACATCAAAATCAGAGTATCAAACTTTCACATCTGACCAAACTGGGAATGCGTTGACCAGAAACTCTGACCCCGGTCTTCCCCGAATGCGTTCCTCTTCCTCTCCCCTTCCCTCGCCGAGATCTGCAATTCCCACTGTCAGATCACCATTGAATTCAGCAACGATCCAAAAACCCCTAGCCGAGCCTGAATTGCAATCGGCTCGCCGGCAGAACATCCCCGATGGCGATCCCACCGATTCGCCTGACCACCACCATCGCCACCGCCACCGTAATCGTCCCCACCTCTCTATGTCTGTTCCTCACCTTCGTCCAATTCGGCGTCTCCGCCGCCACGACGTCGCCACCCACCCCACCGCCATGGTTCTCCCCCTGTTTCTCTCTCCTCCCAACTCTTCTCGGACCTCCTCCACCTCCTCCTCTCGCCGACATCTCCAGAGATCGGAGCGCCCCAATGCTCATATGTCTCTCTACGACGATCTCCTTCTCAATGGGTATGTTACCGGATTTCGTTTTGGTTCTCTAGGGGAGTTTAGGAGCTGATCTCGTTTTTGGTGTGACTTTGGTTTTTGATGTTCTCTGTTTTGGGCGAATGCTTTGTGCTTGAATAGGTACTATACTACAAGGCTTTGGATTGGAACGCCGCCTCAGAAATTTGCGCTGATCGTTGACACAGGAAGTACTGTCACTTACGTGCCGTGCTCTACCTGCGACCAGTGTGGCCGGCATCAGGTAGTTTTTAATTCTGCATCGGTTCTTGTTTGCTAAGTTTTTTTTTTTCCTTATTAATGCGGGATTGAAGTTGGAAAAGAGTCCACTATCTAGCATCAAGGTCAGTCGCTCATAGATCGAATTTTGTGGGTAGCATTTATCTTAGATCAACAAATACTGGACTTCTGATGTGTTTCGCTAAGCTGGTGTAACATGGGACTTTTATAGTGAAGTTGCAAGTGATGGAAGCAACAATAGGATGTGAAAAGTATGTGATGCTAGAAGAATTGTGCTCTTATACCAATTGATGCATGATACCATAGCTTTGTTACCCTTTTAGTGCATTACATATCTTCAAAGAAGTAAAAGAAACAAGGATCATACTAGACAGGAGACAGATTGGAAAGAAATTAGATGGTTAGAAAAATCAATGGGTACACTGTGTTCTTTTAATAATTAGTCATAAGAAATCCTAGTTTTCCTTTGACAGCATGGTCTATTTGTCGGAGATAATCCTTATTGAGAATTTTAATGTGTCAAGAAGTGTAGAAAAAGATATTTACATATCAAGATGACACACAATTGTCCTGGTCTAGTCAATCAATTATATTTGAATGAGCAAAGCAACAGAAAATGCAATAAATTTTTCATTCTCTGCTGCCCTGTTTGCGAAGGTGGTAGGCTTGAAACTTGCTGCTGTGAAATTATTTGCAGTCTCGACTATATAGAGCATACTTTGTACAGAGCAACTTCTTTTGACCTACTGATTAGAAGCTTGAATGCATGCCTTTTCTGAAAACTGAAGTATGCACTAGCTGTATACATTTTCAAATAGACTACTTATGTAGACAACTTTGCACGTAAACCTTTGGAGATCTCTATAGCCGAAAAATGCTGACACGATGGATAATTGACTTGGCACATGCCTTTAGCTGTTAATTTGTGCACTGACATTGACATTTTCTCTAGGATCCAAAATTCCAACCTGAATTGTCAAGCACGTACCAGGCTGTTAAATGCAATATCGATTGTACATGTGATGACGACAGAGCACAGTGTATTTATGAGAGACAGTATGCTGAAATGAGTACTAGCAGTGGTGTGCTTGGTGACGATATAGTGTCCTTTGGCAATCTTAGCGAACTTGCACCACAACGTGCTGTTTTTGGTTGTGAAAATGTTGAAACGGGCGACCTTTATAGCCAGCATGCTGATGGCATAATGGGGCTTGGCCGTGGTGATCTCAGTATTGTTGATCAACTTGTTGAGAAAGGCGTGATTAGTGATTCATTCTCCTTATGTTATGGTGGAATGGAAATGGTGGTGGTGCAATGGTTCTTGGTGGGATATTTCCACCATCAGACATGGTATATGCATATTCAGATGCTGGACGTAGGTACGTTTTGCAAGCACAATATCTCATGGTCGTATGTAATTCAATTTCCAGACAGCTACTTTTGATTCATCTCACACATTTACTCCAGTTTCGGGATGTTAACAGTCCCTATTACAATATTGATCTGAAGGAGATACATGTCGCGGGGAAACAACTGGCTCTAAAACCCAGCATTTTGATGGAAAACATGGAACTGTCCTGGATAGTGGTACTACATATGCATACCTGCCAGAAGCGGCTTTTTTAGCTTTTAAAGAAGCTGTAAGATTGGCTTCCCTCTATTTTTTTATCTTGAGAAAGTCATGTAAATTTTCTCCCTCTTCCTATAGGTGACTTGTCTGCTTGGCTAGGAGGGAAAATGGAAAACAAAACATTTACTCATATCACAACTACACTAGGATGATACCCGTGTAATGCACGGATTAATTGAACACATAAAGAGAGTACAACTATCTTATTGTCTCTGCTAAATAATAAAGAGAAATTGTGAGAAATTTATTATAAGTTGAAAAAAGATGTCAAATCACAAAAATTATCACTTCAATTCTTATCATAACTTTATTATGGTAGATCATCTATTCTATTCTATTCTATTCTATTCTATTCTATTTTATTCTATCCTGTGTATCTGTCTATCTATCTGGCATCAGCATTTTTATTGTTACCAACAGAAAGTTCAAATTTGGTGTACACTATGTGATTTTTTTCGTATTATGACGAGTTCCTTACATGCAATTAAAATAGTGGAATAGTATTCATTATCTATGTTTGAAATTGAGAGAGAGAGAGAGAGAGAGAACAGTTCACAATGCTAAAAACACCACATCATACACACATCAATGCTTCACATTTCACTGTAATATGAGCAATTTTACTTCAGATAGTAATTTTAAGTCGATAAAAGTAACAGACAAATAAGTTAAGAAAAAGAATTGAACTTAAACCATGAGCATTAAAAAGTATTCAAGAAGACATATAACCTCTTAGTTACTAAAACTCATTTTGTGTAAATACATTAACTTAGTTTTAATTTTTTTTCTAATGGCGGTATTTGGTTAGGTAAAAACAATAGAATGACGTATGAGAGTAAAATAAAAAGTTAACAATCATAAGAAATCACTATGTATGAATTTAGTTCATGTGATTCTTCTCTTTGAAGTTATGTATTGTGACCAAGAGCTTAAACATGCAGACGCGATGCATCTCATTCAACTTTTGCGAGCAAGATATTTAGAATTTTTATAAAATTTCATTTGCTTGTAAGATTGAAGTGTGATGGATGCTGTGGTTTCAGACTTCAGTGTCATGTTGGAAATATGTAACTTTTTTGTCTTACTAGTGGCTGCCTATATTATATCTTGGTTTATTTTATCGAGGATTTACCAGTTCTATGGTTACAATAGTATATTGATTGAGTAATGATTCTAATGAATCTGGTAAAGTATCTGTGTATCAAAAAGCAGCCGAACCAAGAAAGCAGAAAGTAAAATTAAAGGAAAAAGAAGGAGAATGTGATCAAGTTTCAGCTTGGTCTTGCACAAGTATTAGGACTTCTCTTTTTTGATATAATTTATATTTACCCAGATTAATCTGTTGGGTTAAATTTTGGACAGTTGTGGATGGTACATGTGGCGTTACATGTTGCTTCTTATAAGACCATGTCATAGTGTGATGATCACTCATCTAATAGGTACAACCATTTAATAGGGCGATTGGTACCTCTGGAAGACTATTCAAGCTTCTCTGACGTTCTGTTTACATCCCGTTCATTCTTGGATGGTGATGTTAACTGACTATACTTGCTGCTATTTGCTAAGAAGATCGAAAGATTTAACATACTATCTGCATTTTTTAGCACCACCTATCATTCCTTCCTTTAGTTACTGTTATATTCTCTTTCTTTTAGATTGACAAAATGTTTTTCCCCTTTTAAAGCCTTTCTTTTCATTTTTCCTTTTTGCAACCTTATCTCATTATATGCTTGCCTTGAAAAATTGTGTGCAGATTATGAAGGAAGTCAGTCTCTTAAGCAGATCCGTGGTCCTGATCCTAATTACAAAGACATTTGCTTTTCTGGTGCGGGAAGGTATTCTCTATGTCTTAGTTGACAAACTTGCTTCATTCAGAATAACTGCTGCTGCTTCTATCAGAGACTTAAGGCTGCTATTGATCTTTCATATAGTGACATTTTCAACTCACAAAGACTTTTCCAGTGGTGGACATGGTTTTTGGGAATGGGCAAAAGCTGTCTCTATCGCCTGAAAATTACTTATTCAGGGTGAGTAGCTGTATTTCTTCTCCTGGAATATGTGATATGGAAAGAAATCGAATTTACGAATGCAAACAGAAGAGTGTATCTGGAACAAGCACTTTTGGCACAATATGTTGCTGTTCTCATCTCTACTTGCTATCATAGGAGGACTGATTGTCCTTTGCATTTTATTTGTGCTATATCTTAAAGCATTCAAAGGTGCGTGGCGCATATTGCCTGGGCATTTTCCAGAACGGAAAGGACCCAACAACTCTTTTAGGAGGTGGGTAACATGCTGAGCTTATTTGTTTTACTCTATCACTAGCCCAAGTGTGGTTTGGAACCTTGATATTTCTACGAAAATTGGCATTATATTTAGCATTGTGAAGTATCTTCACCACTTACTGAACCCAAGTTGTATTTGGTAGTAAAAAGCACCCTTTCACCAGTTCATGTAGACTAAAAATCCCTTATTATGTGTAATTTTAGAGCTTTATTTGCAAATGAGCCCTAACTTTTGTCCCCGATCTTATGTTGTTTGTTAGGTATCATCGTGCGTAATACCCTGGTGATGTATGAGCGTGAGCAATCAAAGATCGGTTTTTGGAAAACAAATTGTTCTGAGCTGTGGGAAAGACTTCAACAGTCTAATGCTCCTCCACCAGTGCCTTCAGCTCCAGATGGAAAGGCCCCACCTGAGGATATGCCACCCAACCTAGCTCCTAGGGCACCGGCAGATTTCAATATTCCAGGTACGGTATGCATCATGCTTGATGGTATTGTATCTTGCATTTCTATTTTGTGCTTCTCTTTGGATTCAGAGCTTTGCCAGTTGAAAAAAGAAATTATATAGATGATAGTGACCTGCACTATGTCCCATTTGCTTGTTGCTACCTTCGCCTTATTCAGATTCAGAGTAGGTAGCTACTGTTGTATTATCGGTTGGGATTGGGATAGTATCACAAATTAATCTCTTGGACTTGGTGTACTTTTTCACCGCCACATTTGTGTGATTCTTTCTTGTTCTCTTCAGCATACACTTTTGTTAAACACCAGATTACCTACTTTGATTCAAAAGAAAGACGAAAGTTTTGGCAGACGCTTCTATGTGCTTCTTTCTTGTTCACTTATACATACTTTCTTCAACGTTGATATGCCAGGTACCTCTTTCTACTCATTAGAAACATGCTTTTTCCGGGGACATTTCTCAACATGATATGTAGGATCCTTTACTATGTTATTAAGACTGATTTATGATGGTGAGTGAGCAACTTGTGTTGTAATTACAAAGGAAAATTTCAGCGAGCAACTCACTCATGAAGCTTAAATTTTTGTAGGCATCACACCTAAAGATCCTATGTGTCATACTTTGGGGTGTCTTAAGCTTTTTCAGAAACAAAGTTCTGCTGAAAGTCAATGAACTTCAGTAACATGTCTTTCTAATATGAACAACATAATCCCAAACTTCACTGAACTTTCAGTCGAATGTAGAAATCTGAGGTATCCTATTTCAAGTGAAATAGCCTAGTAGATAAGTAAACTCTACTCATGTGAGCACGGAGCTTTTTGAATTTTGTCTCTAGAGGTGATTTTTCTTTTGTTCTTGTTTCACGGTGATGCTTTCTTATGATAACTTCTTCTATGGATAAAATGCTTTGTTGTTCAAGCTAAACCGTTGTATCTGTTTTATCTAGAAGTTACCAATATCAATTGCACTTTTTCTCGCTATGTTCTTAAAATTGCATCAGTTAAAGGATCAAATTTGCAACTGTTTTGAGATTAATTTCTAACTGGGTTCAACTGGTCTGTTTTACATGATGTTGCCAACTTACTTTTATTTGACAAATAAAGGTTCACAAGGTGGGAATAGTTAGAGACCCATAAACACTGTCAATTAAGTCTATGTTTTAATTATATTAACTTAATGATGGTACATAGTGAAGATGTGAACTCATTTATAAGGACTATGCTGATAAAATGAAAATAATTAGAATACTTTATTGCTTTGTTACATTTGTCGTCTCTTATTTTTCCTTCTTTTCGTTAGGTCTTGTATTTCCAGTTTTCTCTAATATTATAAAAAGTAAGAACACCAGTACAATGCTTTTTTATCTGGTTGAACTGGTCTCTCCTTTTGTCCTTCTTTCTTTATTTTGACCAGGTCCAACATGGGTAAGTTGATCTGAACTGGGCAAGCCACAGGTTCTCAGTTGAACCAAACTTGTCCCATCTGGTTTTTAGAACATCATTTCTCCTAATACTAAGTCTAGATATATAGATACTTGTTGCCTATGCACCTCTGCAGATGATACTTCCCAGCAATGTATGATTCCTGCTTTAGGATATTTGTCGGTGATAAGCTTTCTGATCTCTCTTGATCTCTGACATATTGCAGAAATTCAAATTGGACAGATTACATTTGACATGTTGTTGAGCGTCAACTACTCAGATCTCAAGCCTCACATTGCAGAGCTTACTGCATTCATAGCTCATGAGTTAGTTGTTAATGTTTCACAGGTTAGACAAACACAGTATACAAATAGATGGGATAATTAGCAGCAGAAATCCGTAGAACCTCTAATTTGTATGTGAAGTGCAAAGTACTGTGAAGAGACTGACAATTCTATGTTTCAGGTTGGCTCAATTATTGGATGCTCTTATTGACTTTATTTTGCCTGGATGGTTTCAGGTCCATTTAGTGAATCTTACTGCCAAGGGAAATGATTCCATTGTTAGGTGGTCCATCCTTCCTGGTGGAAAGGGGGCCTATATGTCCAATACAACCGCCGTGGTGATTACAGAAATTTCGTAAATTAACTAGTTCCTTGTCCAATGATCGAGTTCTGACTAGGTGATGTGATAATGCCTGTAGGAAATTATTGCCAGTCTTTCTGAACATCGAGTGCAGCTTCCTCTCACCTTTGGAACTTATCAGTTCATCGAATGGCATGTTGAACCCCCTGTTGCACGGTACACTACTTTAACTCCAATAGATTAATCAAATACTTGATGATATGGTCCTGGTTTTTTATATTAATATCAGATTATATGCGAACAAAACAGAGGATATGGGAGACTCATAGAAGATATTGATGGAGTTGAAAACTCAGTAAAATATATTAATATAGATTCAGTAGAATTTGTGATGTCTTTGCTAATGAAAAAACATAATTTATTAGTTTTAACTCATGGCTTTCGTGCCCTACCTCTTGCGGACAAATAGGACCAAGGAGCGTTAATGATTTATCATTTCTCTAGACGCGCACATTTTAGCATTTTGCTCGGTTCGCAATTTGTTAAGACTATTTCTTAGTACCTAAGAGGATCTTCCACTGTTGCATGAGTAACTTAGAAAATGCAAATAAACCTTAGGATCCAGTTTCCCATGTCATTTTTTACAGAATTCGTCTACCCTCACATATTAGCCTATAGCAATGTGGATAAGAGAAACATGACCACTGCCTTAGTAGGTTTAGTTTCGAGGGCCACCACTTTGATCATCATGATATGTATATAAAACCTGAACTTGATCCTGCATTCTGTTCTGCTATAACATTACAGAAGCCGGTTGCATCTCTTTGAATTTTTGTTCTAAAGCGTCATTACTAGGGAAACAAATAATTATATAAAAGCTTTAGAATATAGTTGTGAATGTACATGCAGTGAGTTGTTCTCTTATAGTGGTGGAAGCAAGCTATCTTCCGTTGCATGAATACTCCTACACTTGGTTAGCAGAATTCTCACGTATAACATTGTGGTTTGATTTTGTTGTTCTAAAACAATGCAGGACGTGGTGGCAAGATCATTATGTGGTTGTAATTTCGGCAACTATTATTGCTGTAGTAATTGCATCTTTAGCTTCTGGCGGATGGTTTGTTTGGAAACGTCGACAACAGTCTATAACTGCTTACAAGCCTGTTGAGGTTATTATTCCCGAGCAAGAACTCCAGCCTCTATGAGGTCCTTTAAGTTATGAATGGAGGACTCTCTCCTAAAACTCATGTCAGATGTCAGCGGGTTCAACATACCGCTGTTGTGGCTCGAGATTTTTGTCTTACAGAGAAAGGTTTGTACTTAGAGATGCAATTGTACCGTCTTAATCTGAATTATTATACAGCGGGAAGTGTTCACGTTCTGGAAATAGGGAATTTTGATTATTTTCTTGTTAGGTGTACATAACTGGTTATATGTCACAATGTGAATGTAAAATGGTAACCCGCATTCTTTGGTTTTCATTTAAGCTCATGTGATGTTTCAAATCAATCACTGTTCTTTTCTTTTGCTAGTAACACCCGGAGTCTATCGTTGGAGATGTGTGCGTTTGCATGCATGCCTGCGAGTTTTGAGTTCCTCGGTTTGCTTTGAAAGAACTTACCAATTTCCGCAGAATTCATCAGCGTTTTAGTGCTCCATTCATGAGTATGAAGGATCGTGGGAAAGAATGAGAAAATAGTTAAATGAACTTTTGCCCAAAAAAAAAAAAAAAACTTTGATGCAAAGGGACTGCAGCATTGCTTTTGTTTGGAAAAACCTCCCCTTATTGCACTAGTGATAATGTCTCTCATGATATAGTAGCAATTTGAAACATTGAAATGAACTATTCCGAAGGTCCGAATAAGAGAGTTGTTACATGCTTTTGTTAGGAAATATGTTCCTGCATAAGAATTCGCAGTGTCTTCACTTATTAGCTATGCTGTATTGCTGTAAGTATATCACTACTTATCTGAATTTTCTTTAGTATGTTTAATAATAGCCTTACCTTACTGCGTGACGGAAAAAATCTGACATGTATAGCACTTATGTTCCTAGTTTCTGTTTTGTTTATGAACCACGCCCTGAGGGATGAGATAACATGTACTAAAGATGATATGCGAAATGTGGAAATTTGTTAAATCTTTATCTATTGCTTGGTTGAACACGATTGAAGGCCGAGACTTCAAATCATCCATAGCCGTAGTTCACATCCCCATCCTGCCAAGTCTCGCCTCGCATCAATAGTGACACCATAGATCTTTTATACTCCTATAACCCTCAAACTAGACAGGTCTTCAAAGAATCGCTCCTCAATCGTTGAGTGGACGTCATCAATCTTAATTGAACGTGATTGTATCTAGGAAGATTTGACGGCCTCAATTAAAAAAAGTAAATAAACAAATAAAAAATGATTTAAAAAATTCATATTAGCGCCAATCATGTCATATAAAACAGAGATGTCCACGTCAAAGATTTCAAATCCAAATTGGCCAATCTGAGCCCAAAACAGCACAATGACAGACGTGCACGGCCATTACCACGAATTTTTTGTCAAAATTGGTCGAAACTGGAATTTTCTGAAATGAAAGCCTTGGTGTTTACATGTTGCTATGGGACAAAAGGTGTCTAGTCGTTGTCGTGGACTGACCCTCTTAATCTACGAGAAGTTTAAATTAAAAAGGTGGTTAGCTTATGACGATGCAGACTAGACCCGCTAAACAAGTGAGTCGAGTGAGTTTGAATCGAATCATAAATTATCTATCTCAAATTAACTCATATAACCCATTTATGATCTATTATCGCAATGAAATCGCTCAACTCATATCCGACCCAATTAATATTAACTAAAACACTTTCACATTTAATCCGATCTCGAAAAACTTGTTCATTATAAATTTTTTTAAAAATTGTATTGCTAAATCAAAACGGATAATTTTTACAACCTTTTAAAAAAAACTGAATTTTTCATTTTATTTTTTTCTTCTAAAACACTGGACGAGCAACCCAAATAGAAGGTTCCCTGAGGCCGAGCAACCTTGTAGAGAGAGGGGTGGCTGCCGGTGATGAGGAGGACGACGGTGGCTGAGCAAGGCAACACGGATTGGGGACTTGATGAAGAAGGCGAGACATGGAAGGCTAAATTAATGCTGTGGGAACACTCCAATTCAAGCCAAGCTAGTAACTTTGGCATCTCACGTTGTATCAACAAAAGCACAATTTGCTTTCTGAGCTTTATGTACGCCATATGTCAAGTTTACCTTAAAAGAATCAGACCGCGTAAAGAGACAAAAACAACAGAACACAGACAGCACCTCGAAAATACAATAGCAAGAATGACGCTGCACGACAAGCATTCTTCACTGTACATGCTTATCGTGAATTGCTGTTGGTTTTACCAGGTTCCAGATAAGCGTGATAAAAATATCAGCCTCCGAGACTGTACGAAGGACGAAAACTTTGGTTATAAGGATGATCTTTGACTTGATCAATGGATGCAAGCAAATTGACCTGCATAAGAGCCATGACTGAACTTTAGCTATGGAAGATCAGTTGTATTTTTTCTCTTCCGAACAGTAACATGGTTCAAAGAAAAGCAAGAGCACTAAGGCTGATCGGTGAGCAAGCACCGTAATTACCTTCATGATCTCACACTTTGCGCTGGACCGTGTCAAAGCTGCCAAAACACTGAAGTGGAAGTCCTGTAATGGGATAAGCACATGATTAGCATCTAAGCAAAGCAAATAGTAATTCAGGTCCGGAAGATAATCCATCTGGTTTCGGCCACTTGCAAAGTTCATGTCGTAGAGACAGACAGATTACTTTGCAACCAATTTCACTGTGGTTTAATAATAAAACAAGAAACATCTCTGTCTAGCAAAGGCCACAGCCTGCAATGAACCCTGTCAAAGGAGTTCCCTTATAAATCATTCCAACTTTGATTTTTGAATGCAAATCCAATAAAGTTAGCAAATTATATGTATTAGCAATTATCTTCCACTGTCAAACTGATTCTGCACTCAAAAACCTAAGCAAGAATAGGAATATCTCATGAACGCCACCTGCATTCAGAGAAATCTGACAGACATCCCCTACATACGATTGAATCTCCTTGGCACCCCATCCAAGGTGGAAACTCGAGCCCTCCAAGAGAATCAACTACTAAGAAAAAGAGACAGGGAGAAAGAGGATGGTGCCTCATGTACAAGGATAGACTCCCTTTGTTTTGAGAAGCTAATCTAGGACCCTTTTGAATCCCAGGAGATGCACCCCTTTAACAAAGGAGGTCAACCCATCATCTGTCATTGTATGGACTGACAATTACACATGATCCTAAGGGCAACTTAATTACTACAAGTGGACAAAACATCCATAGCCCCACTCAAAAAAATAATGAAACAAGTAGTTTCGAACTCAATTTTGGCGCTTGAAAATCGACCTCAAGTCTAAAATCACCATAGTTGAATTAATAGCCAAATGTATGTCAAGTTGAATCCCTGCAAATTCCTTTGGCAATCCAACTAGTTCGGGTAACAACTTATGTGAGGAAGCAAAACAGGAATATTTCTAGAAGTATCACTTTGGGATTGTGGTTGCTGAAACTCCTCCTATCCGCATTGCCAACAGTATGGTCATCCAAATACTATTTGATTGCTTTGTTGGATAAAGAAATCGTCCTGACTAGCGGATCAACACTCTCAACAAGAGGAATCAATATGGGGTTGAGCCCTTTCTCTTACTCTTGGAGTTGTTGACACAGAAAGAACTCCGACCATCTTGAAAAAGGGGTTAGAACATCCCCTCCCCTTTCAATGCGTCCTTTCTCTTGGGACTTTGTTCAGTAAAAATTATTGAAAGTGAAGGAGGTGCCATGAAATTTTCTCATAGAAGTTTTATAGCAAGCATTAGGGGAAAAGACACCAGGTCAGCAGAATTGTTTTCACAATGTTTCTCGATCATTGCTAACCCATGTTCCTAAGAATGATGGATGTCGTAAGCTAGTGGCAGAACTCAAATCTAGGTGGCGAAATGGTTGTTATTATTTCAAGGAATGGGGAAACATTTTCAGTCTACAAGTTAACAACGTACAAGTTAATATGCTTCTTACAAAGCTTATGCAACAAGAACACTTACCCTAAATGGATCGCCTCTTAAAGACTGCACATACATAGAATTTCCAGAGTTCCCATCCTGCAAAGAATAGATTAGTGAAAAAGAACACCAATACTTTGCAAACCTTTCATACACTGGAGAGTCATAAAACAATTATTGATGTGTACCTCCAAGAAGACATCCCTCAATCGTCTTCCAGTTTGGGCACAGCAGATGCGGACTACATGCTCATCACAACTTCCGCTAATGACATAATCCCTTCCATTCATATAATATGAACGTGTGTAATTATGAGCACTTCCAGTTGAAGCTATCTCGAATTTCATTTGGATCCTTCCATCACCAGCTAAAAGCTGCTTGACCTGTAGCAGTCAACAATTAGCCTCGGCTGTTTTTCGTTAGAGTTTAAGGACACCAAAACTTCATCATCCTCAGAGATAACTAATCATGGGTGGCTGGAAAAGGGGGGTCAGTGGGGTTTCAAGAGGTTTTAAAAACTTCAATTTATCCAACATCACAATCTTCACTACATTCTCCTGAAAATCCTGAAGACCAAACAAAAGGAAGCATAAATTTTACGAAGGAAGCGAGTTTGCATTGCTGATGCGAAGGGGACTAATATGTTATCACTAAAGCCAGGCGGTATTTTCTTAAATACTCAACAGTCTTATATGGCGCCATTTTTAAATTCAACCAAAGACATACACCACCATCAAGCACATTGATGTGAACAAATGTGTGACATATCAAAACTTCAATGGGCTATTGGGGATTAAGACTAACCCTAATCAAAAGGTTACTGCCAACAAAGTGTATGCAGTAATGACTTTACATGATACAAGCGTATTAACCTCGGAGAATTTCAGCCTGTAGTGTGCCTGAGTTGAATTTGGCTCATATTAAATGCTAGATATGAGAAGAAGGTTCTGGTCTGTTCATTGCCAAAATTCTCTGTCAATTCCACATGCTTATTGGTGTCAACAGCGGAGAAATGAAAAACCGGAAAAAAGATGGGACACATGTCTATGTGAAATACCTCGTTATCAACAGCGGAGACTAGCAGATAGTGGTCATCAGGGGAGAAGCAAACCATTACATTTTCCCTGGAGCTTGAAGCTGTATAGCAAGGTCGCACTGGAGTCTCTCTCAGATCCCACATCTTGACATCACGGTCGAATGATGAAGTAGCAAACAAGAACGGAGAGTGATTTGCAAATTTAGCAACATTTATAGGTTCACGGTGCAAATCCCTGAACAACTCCATGCGTTTACCAGTGGCAATATCATAAAGAGCAATGTTTCTTGTGTATCCACTAACAAGAAGCCTATCGTCCATCGAATTGACATGTACGGAGGTCAACTGCTCAAAATCATCAAAAGTGACTGCATCATAACTGAAAGAGAAGTCTGAAACTTTCGGTGGTATACAATTGATGTCAAACAACTTCAACGACCCGTTGTCAGAACCTGCAATAAGCTACTTGTCCAAAAAACAAAAGACCGTCAGTCATCACATGTCATCAAATAATGAAAGAGCACTACGAAAACTAACAAGCTGTGAAGCAATATTAAACATCTTGCTAGATGAAATATCTAACCTTGTCAATACATGGTTGTTTTATATCTACGCATGTCCATGCAAGCCAAGTGCTAAGCAGATGGCATTTAGAGGAGTGGCCTATAAGTGTACACGAAACCAGTATAGAAAAACCACATGTTCAAGTTCAAATGTTTTGCCTCAAGAAAATATACCAGATGAATTGTTCTATGCTAGCCTTAAAGAGAGCAGTTAACTAGCATCCCAAAATATGTTTGCTTATTCTTTACACAGATTGATGTTTTTAACTTGTACACATGTTGGGCAAATTCTTATAATTTCATACATAGGCTATGTCATTCACTACTCCTTAAGATCGAGTAATACAGATACCTTGGATGGATATTTCTTGAGCCAACAGAGACCCAAGATACTATTTTCCACTCCTGTTGATGGGACATAACCAACAATGTTTCCACCTTCATGGTTGGTAATAATTATTTCACCATCCAAAGTCCAAAGTTCCAAAAGCCATAAGAGAAGGGTCTGACGGATTGTACTCAAACTGCCTTGGCCGAAGTTGTGTACCTTCTTCTTTGATAAGATGGCTAATTTGTGAAACTGGTTGCATGAGAGGCCACACGGACGACCCAAGTTTGGCTGCAGTAAGAGATCTTGAGAAAAATTGTTGGCCTGTCCTAGAAGAAACTGAATGCTTTAATTTAATTGATTTTGGGTGGTAAAAGCTGACTTTTCCCATTTCACGTTGATGCAGGACTGCAATGACACTTTCTTTGTGCTGTCGCCCATAGGGTAAGTTCTCATAGTGGCTCGAGAAAACATTTTTGCTACTTCTTTGTCCACCTCCTGGACAGGAAGGTTGTCCAATACTTCCAAACGAGGCAGACAAACAATCATATATTCTCTGTAGTATTTCTCATAGCATATAGGTGAGCAGTGATGCGAGACATACTTCTTGAATGTGGCACTACCATTCCTCGAATTCTGCTTTGGAGCACACATAAAAACAGATTCTTTGTCAATAATCTACAATCCACCGAAGAACCCTGTTAACAATCTAGCACATTCATTGTCTACAAACGACAGAAACAACAAATCACTTCCCAAAATCCTATAGATATATTGATGTAAAGCATACCCCAGTCTACCCCATTTGCGGCCTTCACCCTTCATTCATACACGAACACATACCAGATGACAGATCAGATAGATTCATTCTTCTAATGTGATTGACATTTATCATCAGTACCATTAAACAAACCATCATGTCTGCCACAGGATTCACTGGCTATAGACAAATGCATGAGAGGAAGTAAGTTGCTTACTTGCTCAACCTCATCAAGAACTTTGTGCGTGGAACTGCCATGAGAAACAGATTGTACAGCTTTGGAGGAACAACAGTTTGGTAGAACTGAACCATTTTTCTCACCACCAAGAAGATTTGCCTTTTCACTGTAGAGGGAAGCACAAGGCCCAGTGTCATGGCAACATAAGCATTTCTGGAATCGTAGTTCCACTAAAGAAGGAAGCTTAGACAATACAGCAGTTGTCGTCCAGATTAGCTACTCTTGTCTCGCACATTGATAAACGCATCAGATTTGGCATGCCAGAGAAACAATCCTTGTGGAAGCTAGTGACTGAAGTACAGAAATCCAGGTTAAGGGTATGCAACTGTGTAAATCTACCAACCATGTTGAGTCTCTGAATTTGGAGGGACCAGAAACTGAAGACTTCACAAGAAAGTCCACTCTTGTTCAGACTGCTGCAAAGAGAGCAAAAGAACTAAGACAGGCTAAAATGTCTATGTCACAGGAAATTGCATAGCATAACCAGTTCTTGGGAAACTTGGTAAAGTAAGCTAAAATGAACAGAAGTTACAGAACCTCACAAACAGTGGTAGAGGGGGGTTACAATTGCCATTTTAAGCACTATAGGGGACCTTTTGCCAATAGAACCTTTTGAGAGGTCAAGTTTCAATGGACCCAAAAAAACAGAAAGTGTTAAAACATTTTATCTTCGTTGGTTAGAGGGAGGAAGTGATAAACTGAGTTTCTTCGCAAATCACGAAATAAGCTGAAAGCAATATTAATACTAACCTTAGAAATTCCTCCCCTAGGGATGAATCCTGGAGATTAACAGCATGTAGCTTATCACCGATCACATGCATCAAATCAATGAGATGTTCCGAGTTCAAGAGGCAAGGCGAGTTATGAACAACATCAACTGTGTTAGCATCAAAAGAACAGATTTCCGTGAAAACATCAATTAGTGGTAGGAGATCAGTGTCCTGTAGATGATCCAGTGAGATAACAATGTGACATCCTCCACAGGAAGTCATCTCGGTCTTAACCTGTGTAACAAAGATAGAAAAGAATCACGACAAAATTTCTTTCAGACATCCAAGGGAAAATATCAAAACGCACATTGCAATGTTAACTCCAAAGTCTGGAAATTCAAGATACACAAAGGTATAAATAATTCAAGTTGACCTTGTTTCAACAAGAACTTATAAAGTCCTTTAGCTTCCAAAAATTGCTAATCTAAGTATGATTAATATGCCAAAACAGCAAAAAGTTAGTGCAACCTTCATAAGCATTAGTATAAAGCCTTGGCTTTTTTCCAACGTGAATGCTCAATGTCTATTTTAAGAAGAACAGAACCAAAAGGCTTTAGTAATCCAAGTCCGATATATCTTTTCGACCAATAAAAAAAAAAGAGTCCGATATTTCTGCTATAAACTGGAGCAACAAGCCGGTTACGATATGCAATTCTTTCATGATATGCAGCATTAAGCACGTAGACAAATCACAGAGTAAAGGAATCCCAACATATCACAGTTCAAAGTCAGGACCTTTGAAAACCATGATACGACTTCAGCATTGGGTTGCGTCTGATGCCTCTTGCAAGAATTTAGATACCTGACAGCATAAACCAAGGACTAACCAAGATCAGGAAGAAATTATGATCCAACGAATAATCACTTTACCCGGTTAGCATACTTCTAACAACAGCCAGTCAGCGAACTTGTAACAGCCAATGAATCTCAAAAGCTGGGAACAAAGAAAAAGCACGGCATAACATGCAAATATAGCTTCATTTCTAAGTATATATTGCTGCCAATTAACCCAACTCCAAGAGACAGATCTACTAATGTTGCTCTGTCCAATATTGCTCGCACCAAAATTTCCTTTGGCGGTCTTGGCGGGATGTCAACTGAACATGTAAAGAGTGACATCAAGCATTCACCCAAGCAAACTCGTTTCCCCCAACCATTTCGAGCAAATTTCACTCATTACCCAACCCAAGCCTCCCTCTGGCTTTAATCAGAACATATACTCTGCATTTGCAGTGACAACGACAAGAGAACAAACCCATTTCACGTTAAGGGGAAAGAATCACAGAGAGGCCAAAGAAAAACCAAGACCAGGATAGAGGGTGGTACCGAGCTTCCATGCTTGGTGTCTCCATGAAGAAGGCAGGTTCGTGCTCCCTGATCACTCGACTTCTGTAGCAAATGGTAAAGTGAGGAGTGGGCAGCAGCGCAAGCAAACGAGCGTCTCGACGTCGAGTAATGGACGAAACTAGGAAGGGATGGATAACCACAGGTGGTGGTGGACCAGGTGGTACAACCGAATAATTGTTGGGACCAAGACACGACACGTTCGATTAAGAGAGAGAGAGAGTCGGGGGAGAAAAGGCACGATTTTTCCTGGCAACCTAAGTTTGGCGGGACCCGCCAAGGAGAAGGCCCTGGAAATTTTTTACGGACAAAAGAGAAAACGTGCTGGTGAGGAGTTACGGCCGGGGAGGTTTCCTCGCCTCTTCCCATTTTGTCGTTTGTTTCATCAACAGGAAGTTCTGCTCTGGAGTCCAGCAAAAATTTGTATGACCATTTGCAAATGGAAAGTGAAGTAGGATGGAACTGAGAAATTAAGAGATTCGTCTTCCTGGCTTAAGTACGTGTGAGAATGTTTGATGGAAATAGTTGATGGAAATGGTTTTAGACGGGTTGGTTGCATGTGAGTTGAACATGAAATTCAGATAGAGAAAACTTGCCACCACAATATAAGTGAAACATAACATCAATCAAGGATAAAGATCTTCGATGACTTCGGCATAGAGAAAGTTCACTGCCAAGAGCTAAAAATAGTAACGCGAGTCAAGGATGAAGAAATTTTGGTCCATTGTCGATTATAGGACAAAATAGCGAAGATAAATATTCATTCACTCGAGTAAAATATCATGTATTTAAAGAAGGACTCTATTAAGTATACGATAATGACTCTCTGGAGTTCTATAACCATAATGACTCTTGGACCGCCACATTATTATGACTCTTAAAACTATAAACACACTTAAGACTTGTAAACACTAATTAAGGAACCGACAATACTCTGAGCACTCATAATAAAATGAAGATTTGAAATAGACAATGCAATTAACCGAAACCAAATGCGTATTAACTAATGGTAGACTCTCTAAATTTGTTTACTAAACATGGAAGTCGACGATCAGCCGATAGCGATGGAAATAGAGCAGAATAGCCTCCAATTGCTAGATAGTTGATTAGGAGCCTCAAAGCCGAGAACTGGTCTTGTAAATCAACAACTACGCGGTTGTTCGGCAATCATAAAATCGTCAATTTAACCTTGGACCTATTGAATCAAGTTGTAGTTGAAATTGATCTTTGCCAGCATGAGTAATGACTAGGCTAGTTCAAACCACGTAAGATAAGCCGAGCTTAAACTTGATGCTCCCGCATTAAAAAGTAATTGGGAACCACTTTTATAAGTGAAATTCGTTCTAGCCATGAAGCATGATAAGCTATACTCCAATTCACAAATGAGAAGCACAAAGACATCCATCGTGGTAGAGACAAAACAAAGCACCAAAAGATTTAGATTATGATCCGCACCAAATCTACAAAAGTAGAAAAAGCGATCTCACATGAAAAGATGAGCAGAAGATAGTAGCATCTTCCCTCTTGATGGAATTACAGGTCGCCACATAATTTATCATTTTAATCAGAACGATCTACGATGCATGATTCACCATTTATTTTAGTGGTTAGTCTAGTGAAATTTTCCCAAGGTATATACCCCAAAGGTGGGGTTAATTACCTGTGCCTAAAGTAAGAGAAGATTCGATATTAGCCAGGCTAACTCGAATAATGTCAGCTTTTAATCTCAAACAATTAACTCTCGGACTCATGAAATAACTCACTAATCCCATAAGCCTAAGACCTAGGAAGACCCGAGCTGGAACTGCAGCGAATATCTCGAAGATTAATTATTTACCCTTTATTATATGAAGAGTCGGATATGTCATATTACATGGGTTGGTTACATTAACTATGCATATAGTTCATTTTTTCACTAGTGGGCCAATTTGCGACCTATCTATACTGTATATACGACTGTAAATGTAAGTGTCGACCTCCTAAAACATTCATGTCTAAAAAATTTAACCCTTTTAGACATTTGGCAAGATAAAAATAAACGATCTGACACAGGTTCTGAATTTTTAGTCTCGATTAGACAGATTTTATAGGGCTTTTTCCGAGCCATCGGGGCTCTAAGATTTTGAACTTTGTAAGGGAAGGCGAACCTCAACTGATCAAATTGAAGAATGAGTAAATTGAGAGAGATAAACCCTTTTACACATAAACATCTGCACGTACAAGTTATTTACTATAACAAGGATTTTAATGGAGGTGTAACCCATCTAGACTCTTTAATGTCACTATAGGCGAGAATAATAACCGTTATGTTTCTCTATTTCTCTTTCAAATCTATTTCTGATTTGAAATAGAAATCAATTTGGTAACCTAGTTATATTTTTTTATTTCTAAAATGAATTTTTTTCCAAAATTAGGTTTGGAATAGAAATGTGAAGTAAAAATTTTCTATTTTTCTATTTCTGCTTCTGAAATAGAAATTAAAAATAAAAATTATTCTCATCATTCACTCACTCTCTTTCTCTCTCTCTCTCGTGTCTCTATCGTCAGTGGCCGATGGTCATTCGTTCTTCGTCCACCATTCGTCATCCATCAGCTGCCGGTCGCCGGCCGTCAACAACTGTAGAAATTTTATGCTATTATCAAATAAGTTTTTATTTCAAAAATAGAAATTTTGAGTAGTTATCAAATCAAACACATCTTTCTGCTTAAAAACTCGTCTATGAATATAAATAAAAAATTATTTTTGTTTAAAAATTATTGTCAACAACAAAGTGGCTGCCATCCGTGCTCTATGAACGTTTCTTACCCGTCCAGCTCTATATTGCAATGACTAATTCGTGTTTGGTAGGCAGTAGGGCAGATTGCTACTGGGGCAATGATTGATATGTACAGAGGGGCCTCATCTATATATATTATATTATATTATATATATATGCCGTACGATGATGGCTCCTTGACAAAGTCAAAATCGCCACCGCAAGACAGATAGACAGGAGCGGCCTGATCTATGTAACACACCAAACCAATTAGTGATAGGACCCCCTTGCACTCAAATTAAAATAAATCTTTTCATCGTATTTATCCCATATTTGGTCAAAGATATTATCTCCTAAACGCATAACGTCATTGTCTCTAGGACCCATTCGAATCCTTCCCCAGTTCTCAGTCATTCGATATCCCTCGCTAAAGTCCGAACCATCAACAAAATCGATGGTCCGGCACAAGAATTCCGATGATCTTGCCAGCTAAGGCATCTCTTAAAGAAAAAATTAATTATCAAGCTCGGGTATGCTTAAGAGAAGAGAAAGAGACGCTTGCAACTTTTATCTTCTTTCAAACTGGATGGCTGCTCACCAAACATGCACAAGTTATTATCTGTTCTTCAATTGTTCCATGTGTTTTAGGTAATATACTTTGATATTCTGACTTCTTCTTCTTCTTCTTCTTCTTTTTGCGTCAACTTCTTGATCCACGTGGATTTTGACCAGTCGCGAATCAAGGAGAATCCAGACGCCTTCCTTGAGGAGATTCAACTCGTCGGGCAAATTCCCTAGAAAGCAACGATGTTTGGCATTGCATGGAATACTCTGGAATCAGATAAGATGATATCTCACGTTATGGGGACCTTGTTGAAAAGGAGAAGTTATCATACTGGTAAGAGTGATGGCCAAGGGACAAACCTTCAAGACGAGAGGTGAAACACGTGCGTTGGAAAAAGACACTTCGTGATGCAAAATCGACACGTGTCACGAGGAAAACGAAAGGCTATGTACCTCAGCATCACAACATCCACCACAGTGACCACACAAATACAAATGCTAACTACCCGAGTGATAACCATTTTATTTATAAAATTAATTTTTAATTAGAAATAGACATTGTACTTTTAGTTTTTGGACGAGTTTTTGAGCAGATAAGCATTTGATAACGACACGTAATTTTCTATTCTCAGAATAGAAATTCGTTTAGTAACAACATGAAATTCATATGCTTGCCATCAATCGGCAAACCGTCAATCGACGACCCAGGGCTTGCAAACAGCGAACTCGAGAGAGAGGGAGTGAGCGATGAAAAAGCGTTCTTATTTCTCATTTTTATTGCAAAAACAAAAAAGCTGAAAATTCGAGCTTCTCGTTCGTGTTCCAAACCTATTTCAAAAAAAAAAATTAATTTTTCTAGAAATAGAAAAATAAAATTGCGTTATCAAATCAATTTATATTTCAAACCTATTCATGAATAGATAAACAAAATGGCTATCATTCACGCCCTAAATAACCAATTAAGGTTGCGTTGTTTTTCCTGAAAACTTCGTGATAAAAGAAAAATATTTTTCATGAAAATTATTTTCGAGAAAAATAGCTAATTTTTATTTGTTTAATGTTTAGAGAGAGTGAATTCCTCCGTGCCAGAAGGGGAAGTTTTTTTCCTCAATCTAGGCCTGTTTTCAATTCATGGAAAATGGTATTTCGTAAACCGACTAGTTTTTCGCCATTCAAATATCGAAAAATCGGGAAATAATTATTCAAAAGTAGTTTTTCTCCTAACAAACCAACCCTAAGAGTTTGTTCAGTGCAGACTCAACTGTGAAGAGGATTGTCGTGATTTTTATAAAGGTGTTTGGCAAGCACTTCCCCGATCCGGTCATTGCAAAGTTACGGCAGCTTATAGCAGCTTTCAGAAATGGGCATTAGGTGCCGCATTTATGTTTGGTGCCTGGTGGGCACGAGGGGTGGGTTTGGCACTACGGCAAATAATATCTTTATCGTACTTTACCCCGTAATAATTTGTCAAAGATATATATATATATATATATATCTTCTAGAGATGCAGAATGTCATTATCTCTAGAACCCATTCAAATTCTTCCCCTAATTCTCAGATAATTTTTTATTTTTCTTAACTAAAGTCCCGAATCGATTATCAATTAACTTCATAAAGCATTTAGGTACACAACACGAGTGTGCTGAAGATGTGCTTTAAGATATGCGATAGCGGCAATTGGGAAGATTGGCCTGAGGGATCGTATACAAAAAAAAAAATAGAACGTGATTGAAATTGGCATGATAAGGAATTGGGTGGGCGGTAAGAGAAGCAAAAGAGACATGTTTCGTGCATGCAAGTTCTTTGTTTATCTTTCTTCCAAAGGTGGGATGGCTGCCCGAAGGTCGCCGTCCAACCAAACACATGGAAACTATTATTTATTCCTTCAATTATTGCAACGTGTTGTAGGTAATAGACAGTGATATTTTTTGATTTTGTTGTTGTCATAAATAGACATTGATATTTAATTTCTCTTTCTTTTTTTAGGGGTCATCTTGTTCCACGTGGATTATCAGATAAGATGTAGACGTCTCACTTCTTCATGATAAGAGCCGATGGCCGAGGGAAAATCGTTGTGATAAGAGCAAAATGCGCATTGGAAAAAGGCACTTGTGATGAGAAAAACAAAATCGACTAGATACGGCATTTGGCGAACACCTTACCGGCGCAGTTTTTTTTTTTTTTTTTTTCAAGTTACGACAGCTTCTAATAGTTTTCAGAAAACTGGCTTGCCCAACTTTGAGATGCTTTAGCTTTACGGTACGTATTTTCCAAACGAAAAAGATGCAAATACTTCATGGGACAGACACCGAGCGACATAGCTGGAGTTTCGCTACGACTATACCAAAGAGGCTCTAATTAATAATGAGTGTTTCATAATCTATCTTGGGTTTTTTAATCTTTTGGGCACTTGGCATTTCGCGAGATAAAACATGTTAAACTTGGTATTTTTTTGGAAACACTAATGTGAAAACTACAGTGATGATGTGCGTGTCATTGTAGCGATCTCTAAAGTTGTGAAAACTAATGATTCGACGGTAAAAATTCCAGAATCGAAAATCTTTTTTTTTTATCGAATCGAATTGAAAATCTTTAGCTAAGAAAAATATTTACAAATTTCATTTAGCTATCTTTGGGTTGGACAAATTATCTGAAGGGTTCCCCGATAGGAGAAAAGGATGATGTCATCAGACAAAGGGCAGCTAAGAATAGCGTGAGCCCCATCTGAGGGTGAATAACTTAAATTTTTCATATTCGATGTATTCTTTTGGGCCTCGTTATCTCAGTAAATGAAATTGGGCCCACGTGATTATGTGGTATTCATTCTTAATCTTTCTGGTTGGGCCCACTATGGTCTTCATACATTGCAATGTGTCTTAACCTATCACATTCCATAAATCACGTGATATTTGTCTCTTCAGCTTCACAACTTGTTTAAGCAATTCAAGTTATTGCAAAAAAAAAAAAAAAAGGATTTTTGGGCTGGGGAGACCAAGGAAGTCCGGCCCACCCTCTTCCAAAGGTGCAAGAAGTAGGGTCCAAAAGCCCAACTGTAAATGGACCACAAGGCCCACAACAAAGCCGATACGTATACCTATGACAGACTGTATGTCCAACCAAATTTAAGTACGGATCTTATTAACACGTGCTTAACGAGAAAATATCTAATTGTCAAGGCATTGATTATGCATATCACGCGGACAAACACCATATCAGAAATTGAAATTCTTTTCTTATTTTACGTGGTTAACAATTGTAATATTATTTAGTGTAATCATTCATTACTTTTACTTTAGAGAAAACATAAACTGAAAGGGAAAAAAATGTTGAACTATTGTTACACTAAGCAATATTAGTATGTTTATGTTTGTTAGAATATACTTTCCACACATTAAAATGGATCATTCTCATAAAGACCCTCGATGAATAAAAAGTTTTCCAAGAATAGCCCCTATCGCCATTGATGTATGATGATAGCAAAAATGCATGTCGATAGTGATGAAAGATAATTATGAAGAAAATTTTCTCTGCATTAGTTATGAAGATAAAAATCTTATTAAAAATTTACTTATATGACGAATTAAAAGAAAGAATGAAAAATGCGATGGGTTCACAGAAGTTCACATAGTTTGTACGATTTCGTAAGCTAAATAGCATAGGATTTTCCTTAAAAATAAAAAAAAGATCTACTTGAGAATAGCATTTAATCATGGATTAAAAAAGTATCTAGTTAGGGACTAAAAATGAGAAATAACAAATAGTTAGAAGTGTCTAAGTTGTAATGACAAAAGAGTTAGTGTTATTAAGAGACGAATCAAACTTAGGCAAAATCAAGCAAGGGGTACGTTTTTATCATAAGTATAAAAGGGTGAAAAGGACGATCGTCATTGCCGACCCACTTGAATTTTCTCTTACAAGAACATACATGTCGATATATGTTTTTTTATTAAAAAAGAATGAGGAAGAAAAATGAGAGGTGGGTGCGAAAATTTGATTAAAGAGTAAACTCTCGCAATGCTTTCAGTGTTCCCTTTACTACTTTAGCATGTCTATTAGATGTTGTTTTGAGTTTTAATAAATAATTGGGATATACAAAGGATTGGTGAGTACCAAAAAAGTACCTAAGACTGTAATCCTTACTCAATTTTTTTTTTCTTTTGGGTCGAATAATCCTTACTCAATTGATTACTCATTAAGTGTCTACAAAAGACACTGAAGACTGGAATTTATCCTGGGCTCTCCATCTACCGATTGAACTAAATACCCTTTAACCACGTCTAATTGACATG
>JAGVVM010003446.1:0-46467 GCA_019149425.1 Psidium friedrichsthalianum
TAAAGGGTATGCTTCAATATTCTTAGTGCAATGTTCATCACCTTCATCCAGGATTCTCTCACTCATATGCCGTGACCACAAAATTCCAGCAATCTAATGGGTAATTTAGCATTTTGGGAATTGGCGAAATTCTACTAACACCAGATCCACGTAGTCCCTATGGACATATGAAATCAATCGACCTCCAGGACCATGCAATAAAGTTGGTAGATCAGTGAATGAATTGTGAATGATGGAGCAGAAATATGGTAACCTTCTACACTCCACAGCAGGGCCTGCGAGAACGACGACGACTACTGGCAAGCACAGCGTAGAAGGGGCAGAAGAAGAGGAATGTTGGAGATATGATTGAAGATACGAGGAT
This sequence comes from Psidium friedrichsthalianum, assembly GCA_019149425.1. Taxonomy (NCBI): domain Eukaryota; kingdom Viridiplantae; phylum Streptophyta; class Magnoliopsida; order Myrtales; family Myrtaceae; genus Psidium; species Psidium friedrichsthalianum. Next base: position 365 of record JAGVVM010003446.1, read on the forward strand.
TTGATTTGTGTAGCATTAGGGCTAATTGATTCAGTAATCTGTGATTGGGTTTAGTAAAATAGGAAAACTTGATCTTTTATAATTTGTTTCTATTTCTGTCATTCTTTTTCTTCCTCGTATCTATAAGGACTACACTAAGGACGAAAACATATAGAACGGAATTCCTGCAATATTCTTCGGTTTTTCGGTTTCGGGTTTCGTTTCATGGCCTAACTTAAAAAAAAAAAAAATCTGTAAATTGCCTGCCGGTTTGTGTTTTTCCTGGTTTGTTGATGCAACCCGACAATTTTGCAAAACAATTCCGCGCCCCTCTAGGAATCCACACCTATCGATACCATGACAAAAGATTAAAAAAATTGCTCCAGTGAAATCTGTGTCCAAACTTACCTCGTAAGCAAATCTCGGATCAAATAGATCTGCCCTAAGATTGTCACGACTTAAAAAAAATCAGATCGCTTTCCGGATTTTAGGTTAATTGATTACTAAGTTAACTAATTAGATTAATTAACTTAGCTCAAACTCTCCCAAATTCTATCAAATCGTGACTTATGATTCAAGTGATCATTAGACAAAAGATTTTAATTTATGGAGTCACCACTAATCATTTTAGGTAGGTTGATTAAACACCTAAATAAAGTATTAGGAGGAATACTTTATTCCTACAAACTAGAGGTCAATGAGTTCGGGAACTTGGTTACATTAATTTTTTTCAATTAATGCCCGTTCGGTACCAATTTCATGAAAAAAAGCTTTTGGGGTGATTCAGAAAGATTTGGGTCAAATTGACTAGAAGGCCAAAATAGTCATTTTTTAAAGCTTGGGAAGTGAAAATCGGTCAAACCACTTGAATGTGGTCATTTCCTATTTTTCGCAATTTTTTAGAATTTTTGATTTTTTTGATTTTTTTGAATTTTTTTAAAGAATTTTTATGATTTTTAATGATTTTTCCCTTTTTTGGATTTTCTGATTTTTATTTATATATATTTTTTGAAATTTTTTTATTCCATTTTCCATTTTCCTGCCTATTTCTGATGTAAAAGGTACACAAGTGATTCGCGGCAAATTCCTGGCTACCAGATCAGAAAGACTTTTATTTTCGAAAAATGATTTTTTATGATTTTTTTTATATTAAAATTATTTTTTATTTTGAAAAATGGGCGGCTGAGGCGGCATGCCACGTGGCAGCCATGTCAGTGCCACCTCGTGCGTTGACTGATCAATAGAGTTGACTGGTCAACACGCGAGAGGTTGAAGAAGATCATCGACTGCCGAGAATTTTTCGGCGACATCCAACGGTGAGATCTTCTCCGATTTGGGAGATTTTGGTATCGTTGGAATCGTCTCAATGCAAGCTATAACATATCCAAAATCTAGCCCGATCTAACCGCGGGATCAAAAGTTATGGAGCTCAAAAAGTCCGGCCATGGTGGAACCCGATCTCACGTTTTGCGCAATATTAACCAAAACTAAGCACACCTCAAGCATGTAAGGAGTTCATAGGTACTTACCTCATGTCTCAATCACTCCAATCAATGTTGAAAATGAGCTCGCGAGCTCAAGGTAGATTCAAAGGGTTCGAGGTCAACTAAGGTATTTTTATGCAGGTTTTTGTCGATGAAATGACAAACCAAGGAATTTGGGCTGCTCGTCTTGGTTCCATGAAACTTGCCGGCTAGTTTTCAAGTCTTGAGGATGATTGGTTGGCGACGATGGAGCTTGAGAAACTCACGGCTGAGCCTCTCCCATGGCCACCAGGAGAAAAAGCTGGGAGTCTGTCTCCTTTTCTCTCTCTCACTCGTCTCCTCCCTCTTTCTTTTGCGCAGCCTTTCTGAACTCGGGCAAGCCATGATAGTCCTAAAATATGGCAATGCTCTTGAACTTGTCCACTCCTTCCTTGGTGCAGATGGAGGCTTAGCCATTCTCGAACCAAATCGAAATAGAGCTGATGTTCCGCAAGACCTATTTGGATGACTTCATTGGGATTCTCAGTTGGATCAAATGGGTCACTATCGTAAGCCTTCCATCCGTCGAAATATGAAGAGTTCTTGGCATGGCCATCGTTGGTGGCTCTCTTGGGACAACCATGGCTTCCTGTTGCTTGAAATGCAACTCCTTGTCCTTGAAGGATGAAAGCTTTTCGAGTTTTTCTTAGTAACTTCCTAATCTAGTAAGAAAGAAGGGCCCAGATGAAGGACCAGCTTCGCGGCAAAAGATCACGAGATTGTTGTAGAGACAAGCAAGAGAGGAAGTCCTGTTGACGAAGGAATCCAATGATGATTTTTTTTTTACTCCAAGAGCAAAAACCGATGCTCCTTTTGTCTTGCTGCTTACGATTTCTTTCTCCTTTTTGCTTTTTTTTCATTCTTTCATGGGATACAACAATCAAGCAGTGATCTACCACCCTTTTTGGTAGACCCTATCGCACATTATGGCATTCCTCACCCCCCCCCCCCCCCCCCCAAAAAAAAAACAAAGTTCACAAATCTACACCCTCTCTCTCAGCTCCCACTCAGGAGCTCTTGGTGAATCAACCTCAACAGAAATCCACGAATCCCCCTTTTTTTCTTTTTTCTTTTTCTAGTCAGCTCCTCATTCCTACTCCACTCATTTTCCACTAGTGCTCTCCCTTTTCTCTCTTTTTGTTCTTTGCTTTTGCTTTTTTTGACTTTTCAATTGAGTGATGGCCTCTTAGTCAGGAGATTGTGAGTGCCCTCCTCACTGAGTTCTAACAACCTGCCTCCGGTGAACAGCAATGAAGAAGTGCCAGATTGACCGACAGAGACAACGTTTTTGCAATCACAAAAGGACGAATTCATATCCTGATTGTCCTTCAGACCGTCCTGAGCTGGATGATTGAGATCAATTGTCGGATGGTTGAATTCGCAGGCGACCGCATTGGGAGTGGCGTTGTGTACAGTGGTTGACCGACATTGATGCATATAGTGCGCCATTCTTGATTGAAGAGGGTATGTCTCAAAATGCTCATGCGTGCATTTGTGGCTGGTGACATCCGAATCATGGATATCTTCTCCAATACAGTTTTTTTATCCATCCACCCAAAATGGGAATGCCGTCAGCTTCTGGGGCCGACCCCAATTTCCTTTTTCTTCCCTCACATTGTCATTCAGCATGTGATCCTAAGCGATAATGACAACGACATGCAGAGAGATTTACTCAAGGAGTTCCAACCATTTAACACCTTCATTATTGGCTTAAGCTGGTAGTTGAAGCTTGGCATTGTTCTTCCAACTGATAAAGTAATAGTAGAAGAAATCTCCGTAAAGAGCGGTTTGGACAAGCCCTGAAATGTAGGCTATCCATCGACTGAAAATGTGCTTGGTGAAATAGCGATATATCCAGTTGAGAATGTAGAAAACTTGATAAGCCCCTTGAAAGAACACATATTGCCCTGTAAGATTGTCAACATTGCCACTTTGTTGTAGTAAGACCAACTAGGGAAAAATTGCAACAGCCTCCAAATATATCGGAAACTCCCAAAGATCTCCTAAAAAGTGAACTTTTCATGAACAAGAAGTGCCAACACAAATGTAGCCAATGCTAGAAAATAATGACAAAAGGTGTCGAGGTCTTTATTATAGCTACGGCGCACGATAGGATGCATTTGCATGCACCACACGATCGCGAGAGAACTCACAATGAACACTATTTTCGTTACGGTGTCATACACCAAAATGAAGTTAGTAAACATATCCAAGTATCGCATCAAAAACACCAGCGCGTAGAGCTCCTGAGTCTTTAGGGAGATCCTTGAGCAAGATTTGGTGGCGTAAATCTTGAGGAAAGAAAACCAAGATACTGATCAAGTGAGTCATATCGCCGGCGAATTTGAATATGTTCATTGCTCCCGATGCTAAGGAGGAACCCTTCGCAAGAGCGAGAGAGATATGGAGAGAGTAAAGGCAAAAAGCTCTTCGAACTGGTTTTTGGGTTCAGTGTGTTGATTGCCCAACCGTTTTATTTGCTGTCAGTTCAATTTAAAAATGCAAATTCGTACACGCTAAAAAGTGAAAATGAGCTAGGTGCAAACTTTATGCAGAATGATTTAGTTATTTTGTAGGGACTAAAGTTAGTCTTTAAATTTTTTTTTATGAAATGAATAATTAAATGAGAAATCAAAATTTATGTGTCAACAAAGATGAGCAATCTTCTTCCCAATTACCTTGTTTGATCTACTTCTAGTCCAATTCAAGTTCCTGGCCCAATCTAGTGACCACCAGTCCATTGGTTTTCGGTCGAAGACTAATGGACCACCAGGACTCAACATGGCGCACCCGGAGAAGAAGTGTGGAAATTACTAGGGGTGAGCATAGTTCCAGGGTAGAACCTGGAACCTGAAGAACCGGAACGATGGAACCGGTCGGTTCCAGGTTCCAAGGTATAGAGGGTAGGTTCCAGGTTCCAAAAATTAGGGAACCTGTTCTGACGGGTAGGTTCCAGGTTCTAGGTAGATGGAACCTGAAACCGGAACCTGGACCCGGGAGTAAGTTTTTATATTTTTTCTTGGTATATGTCTTTACGTCATCTTGTGGAATTCCATAATATCTAATGCTGAGTGTGTAATCTAGAACCACTTTATCATTAAGACTTTTACTTTGTTAATTTTTCATATTTTTCGTCTCTAAATATGAGTTATGGTCAGTAAATTTTAACAGTAGGTGATGGTAATTAAATGTTATTATTCACTGTAATCGTTTAACTAGGAATTCATGTGGAACCTGGGTGGAACCTGGAACTGACCCTGGAACCTGTGACAGGGTAGGTTCTAGGTTCCAAGATATGTAGGGTAAGTTCCAGGTTCCACAAAATGAGGAACCTGTATAGACGGGTAGGTTCCAGGTTCCAGGTAGAACCTGTACGGAACCTGGAACCGCTCACCCCTAGAAATTACCAAGAAAGTTCTAAACCTATTACTTTTATGTCAATTTAGTCTTAAATCTTTTAGTTATATCAATTTATTCGTAAACCTTTTAACAATTTGCCAATTCAGCCATAAACCTTTCAATTATGCCATTTTAATTCTAAATCTTTTGAAATTTTGCTAATTTAGTTCTAAATCTTTTGAATTTTTGTTATTTTAGTCCTAAACCTATTATTTGAGTAATTGGCTAGAAGGACTAAATTGGTAATTTGTGAAAAGGTTTAGGACTAGTTTGGCAAATTATTAAAAGGTTTAGGATCAGATTGACATAATTGAAAGGTTTAGGACCTAGTTGCTAAGTTGTCAAAAGGTTTAGAACTGAATTAATACAATTGAAAGATTTAGGACTGAATTTGCACAAGTATAATAGTTTTAGGACTTTTGTACAATTTTCTCGAGAAGAAGCGGGATAGCGGGTCATAGACCCGAAATTCCGGGTTTGGAAAACGAATCCCTACTGAATTTATCATCTAGGCTTGTGCTGTACACCATCTTAGTTGATAGCGGTCGCCCAGAACTCGGCGCATATGCCGTAGGCTGATGGGCCCAAGCTACAACTCATCAATCTACAGCTTGCCAGAGCAAAACAACTCTATGATCTAGGCTCAATATTTTCATTGAGCCTTAGTTAAGAAAGACAAAGAAGGCTTCCTTGACCAATCGATAATCGATTACAGCGATATATAGCGAAAGTGTAACTAGCTAGTTTGCACGTGAATAGCCAATTGCTCAACTCTACACGTTGCGGGTGGACTTCCTCCAACTGATGACTCGAAGCCTTTGGGGTAACATCTGCAAGATGTATGGGAAACTCGATTGGGCTAAACTCTTCTCACTCACTTAAGCCTATCGGAATTAAAGTAAGGGGGATATCTCACTTACCGCTTGCTTCAACCGAATGTTGGCTTTATGAAATGCACTTGAAGCGACCAAGGAACCACTAGAATAAACCAAGGTGACTCTCTGACAATACAAAGTCATAAAAGACCGACAAAATGTGACTCGATTTTTGCTAACCCTAAATGAGAGTTACTTGCCTTCAGGTCACGAATTCTCATAATGATGCTGGCACCACCACTTGGATGGATTTATCAACTGGTAGTTCAGAAGAGAGCTAGCGTATGGCCATAGCCAAACATGCACGAGTGGAAGGCGTCGCTGGCATAGCTTCGATGGAACCATCGTGATTTTTGCGAATATTGTAAGCGTCCACATCATACTATTGGTAAGTGTTGGAAATTACATGGAAAGCCAAATGATAGAGAATGTCACGCCCCGGACCCGTCGGACGCGCAACATCCCTTCGCCTGCTAATTCGCTCATCGCCTAGCCAACACTAGCGACGGCCCAAGACCTCGTCGCAGCCAAACGATGGCTATTCAATGCGCGACAGCGAAAACGCACAATCCCTAACAAACACACATGTGGGAATAGAGAGATAGAGAAATTTAATTTACATATAACAGTAAGAGTTCTGTACAACTTGGGAGGAAGACTATCATCTGAACCTCAAAACTTGAGTTGGCCACTAACAAAAGGGAATAGGCCAAACCAAAAAGTCACTAGTCTCCATATAGGCATCATCGGACTACTCGTCCTCTAGCAAGGACCACTCCTCCAGATCAACTCCTCGGATATCAGGAACAATCAGGTCTATGGTCAAGGATCTAAAATGGCGATCAGCCAAAAATATGTAAGTCGAATTCAGCAAGTAATGCCTAGACTCAATTTAGAATAAAGCGTATACCTCAGGCCAGCAATTTAAATCATCACATGCATGTTACGACTTCAGATCAAATAGATGCAAATGCAGATATTCATTGGTTCTCTTTAGGATCCCGGTGGCTCACTAGCTCTTTCGGATCGAACCTCACTGGTAGCTCAATAGCACTTCCGATCCCGGCCACGTCATAGACGTCTCAGGCCTGTGCCTCAACCCGTGTCTAATCGCATCAAAGTTGGCACCCTTATCTCTCCAGCTATCCTGTGCCAAGCACGTTTAGGCGCAAGTGCAACGATCGTGGCTCAATTAGCACTGCAATCGACACCTCCTTATCACCTCGCATTCCCGGTGGCCCCCTAGATACTGCCGGGCCGTCCTGCATGGTTCTACGCACTTCACCAAATGCACATGTCTCATGTCAATATGTAGATCAATGATGAGCATCACAAAATTCTCAATTAGCCCACCTTATAAACACTCATGCAAGTCAGCTTTGCACATGCATTTCCCAATATTATTCACTAGAGCACATCAATTCAACTCAAAATAAATTAAATATAATAACCAGTATTTCACGTTGCAAAAACTTGCATTCTAGGACCCGGTTTTCATTCTAAGTTACCTAGGCTCAAAGGCAAGCAATCTGGCACACAGGGCAATTTCTAGAGTCTACAAAAATTACCAATTGACCCCTGTGGTCAGAAATAAATAGTCGACATTTGACGGCCGGAAAATTTAATATTTTTCATCATAAAATTTTCCTTACCAGTCCCTAACATACCTGACATTCTAACTCAAGTTTAGAAATGTGCTCACCTAAAAATCAAGTTCGAGCTCAGGGTCGCGAACGATCTCGTTCAGCTAAACGGCGAACTTGGACAAGCGACGGCAACGAGCTCGGGGCATGGACGACGATCGAGCTCGGGAACGACGAATGAGCTCCGAGCAATTGAGAGGACGAAGACGCAGCAGCAATTTCAAGTGCAGTCATGGAAGAGGAAGGCGTAGTAGCAACAACGGCCAAGAAATTTCAGCCAAGATGATGAGGAACCAGCTGCAAACAAACACACGGGCAGAATAGGGTCAACTTTGATTCAAAACTGGGAATTTTCTAGGAATTTTTTTCGCTAATCCGCTTTCAGAATATCGAAGTGTGAGGTCTTATGAGTACACAGGTGAAAACAGAGCTTGATTCAGACACCGGACAATCCCAAACGAGTTTGATTTCCTCCGAGCGCGCGTGCAGGAACGCGAGAACCCAAGAAGAGGTTCAAGAGAGAGAGGTGGCCAAGAGGTGAAGTCTACAGCAGGAAAAGTTCCAGTAGAAGACACGAGAGGCGGACAGATTAAAAGGAAGAAGTAGTTGCAGTAGGAAAAATTCCAGCAATCGAAAATCACAAGATAAGCTGCAGCACCAACAGTCCAGCTGAGAGGAACCAACCGAGAAAGAAGAAGAAGGTGCAGGAGCAGAGGACCCTCGGAGCAAAGAAGAAAAGTTGCAGCAACTTGGTCAAGAGAAAGGAACACAACAGCAGCAGCGAAGATTGGAGCAGCTGTAGTAGGAAGTCAAGTCAAGAGAGTGGACCAAGAAGAAAGAAGAAAGAAAGGCCAGCTGCACCTCCCCTCATTCTCACGTGAATAGTCAAGAGTTAGTGGCCACTAATCATGAAGTTTTTTGTCCCATTTGCATGGGAATGAGGAAGTGAGTAGATCAGCCACAAATTTGGCCAAAGAAGAGATTCCAGCTCAAATTTCTGAGGAGCAAAAGCAGAGAAACATTTAAGAGGCACGTGGGTTGTTTGCCAGCAGAAAGAAGAAGAAGAGAAGAGACAAAGAAAGGGAGTCCACGATTTTTTAAATTTTTTGTCCGATAGTCATCAATTTAGGGGACGTCACAGAGAAAATAGAGAGAAAATTTTCTTCTTATCAAGTTTCAGCACAAGGGACCGAAAGGATGCACTGCACAACTACCCAAGATCAGTACCAGAACATTATGGGAGCTCTGAGTCAGTTGAAAACCACCACAAGACTGGGAGTTTTTCAGGTACCTTTTCTTCAAAAAGAAATTCATTTTTAATTGATGCGTTGATAATTGATTCAGGGTTGAAGTGATCACATAGTTTGGAATTAGCAATTTTTTTTCTCATGTTCACAAAAGATCTCACTCCTTTGTGTCAATGCGTCTTCCAAATGGAAACAACACTTATGTCAGTAAAATTGGAATTGTTCCTCTTAGTCCAAACATCATCCTCGAGAATCTCCTTTATATTTCTAATTCTCAATTCAATATTTCCAAAATCTGTGAGGATAATTCTTGCCGTGCTATGTTCAATCCCGAAAATTGCTTCTTTCAAGACCATTCAACTAACAAACTGATGGGCTTGGGTAGTATTGCACAAGAACTATATTGTTGGACCGATTTTTGAAATTTTCTAATGATAACGTCTCTTGTAATTTATCACTAGTAATCAAAATCTTGTTTCTCATCACGTCTAGGTCCTGGGTCGTAGTGGTCGTTTTCCTCATTCAAGATATCCAATTTGCCCTTTGCCTAAGGAAATGTGAGCTTTGTTCTTGATCAGTACTTCTCAAGCTACTAGTCCTTTTTCATTGATTCGTATAGATATCTAGGGTACTTACCACACCTCACATCATGGTGATCTCGTTTTTTTCTCTTCACTATTGTTTATGATTATATCGGGCCGCCCATATGTTGAATTTCCTTAGCTAAAGTCAATTCAACAAACTTGTCCAAAGAATTTGATAGATAATGGGCACGAGTTTTTCACTAGCGAATGCAGTTCTTTTTATCCTCTCATGGGATATTACATGAAAGCTCTTGCACTTACACACTCCAACAAAATGTGGCTATTGATAGCAGACATCGACATCTCTTTGAAGTTGCTCGAGTTCTAAAATATTAAAATATTATTAAAATTTTGATACGTAAGTGCCGGTCGCACCACACCAGAGATTTCGGGTCAAAATTGGTTAGATGCATTGAATTGACACAAATACAAAAACTTTAGGACTTTATTGGTAAAAATAAAAATAAAAAGTTTAGGACTGAATTGACCCAAAGATTTATGATGCTTTTGGTATTTTTCTTGAAATTAGCCATGTCACTTCACAAGCAAGTTTAGTAGACAGAGCCTTAGTACGCCTGAAAAATTATTTAAACTAGATCGATTCACCAATTGATCGATTCACCAATTCAATATGGGAAATCATAGGTATCATACTTATTCACGATATTATACATATTTTAGCTAACTAGATTGAATATCATGTAATTTTGACGATGATTCTGGCAACAAAAACTACCAAAAACATTCACATGTCTGGTCAAGTTAGGTTAAATAATGTTGACTCGACTATACTCGAAATTTTCTAGGTGTGGGTCGGGTTGACCTTGGTTTTTGCAAATCCAAAGAAAAAGGTACAATCCATGCTCTACTTTTCCAGACAGGTTCTGGTAGGTTGTGAGGTTTCGGTTCCACTGACTATGGCTCCAGAAGGCCTAATCGGTGAATAGGCTCGATAATCATGTTCTGACGACTACGGCAGGTCAAGGGCGAGCTTGAGCCCTAGCCCGAGTCCGAACCTAAGGCGGAGATCGAGCTCAACTTTAGGAGAGCAAACTTCTCCAAAAACAAAATTTTAAATCTTGGGAAGGCTTGTTCTCAAGATCAGTCGAAAGTTCACATTGTCCTCCTAAAACAAAAATAGAAGAAGGAAAAGAAAGATTAGGAATAACTAATAATCGGCACGTTGCTTAATGAAGTTGCTTACCTTTTATAGGTTAAAAACCGGAACTGGACGATTTTGTAACGGTGAATCCATTAAAATTTTTTGAAAAGAACTGCAGAAATTGCTCAACTATGGAAGAGATATCATCACAGCAACCTTATTTGTCTTGTGAACTATTCAGGACTATTCAATCATTCTTTATGATGTCCAAAGCGCAACCAGATCCATTAATCAGCTTGACGAACAATGGAAAACATAAGAGATACACACCAAAATGGAGTTGAATAATTAGTATTACAGTGACGTAGACCACTTTAATCCTCTCTTAAGGTAATGGCGATGGCCCAGACATATGAATAATTGCGGACAGTCATGTCTTTGAACTCCGTTTGTGTTGAATTAGCAATCCATTTTTGTAAGATTCTCTAGTCCTATGTGGAAGGCAAATGTCAGATGTTGAAGTCTTATGCAGTGGCAGAATTTTGACAGGAAGAGCCACTTGTTTCCGGTAGGTGTGAGCAACCCTAGTGGAGTTACGTTTTGCTGAGTCAGCCTTGAAGTCATCAAGAAATGTCCAGTTGTAACATGCAAAGCACAGATGGCAAGTTCAAGTGTTAAAATACGTGGTCAGTCAAAGAGGTATAATGCACGCCTATAGATAGGGCCTTAGTGAACATCCATGGACTAAGCAGAAAAGCCAGCAAATCCTTTCACCTCTCTTTGTATTGCCAACTAAATAATAAGTGTTTTCTTGTTCGTTTGTGCTTCCTTTTCCGCCTACCCCATAACTCTCTGTTCCATCTTTTCCCTCGCACACAAATACACACTTACTCTTGTCCATTCCGTAAATTAATAGTGATATCAGAGACTTGTCCCATTGATTTTGGGTTTTTGTCTGAACCATCTCTACTAAAATAACCGTTTCACTTTTTTCGACACCAATTTCATGGCTAACGCTACCTCATCCTCATTTCCCATTCTTGCCTTTGATGGGAATAACTACGACTATTGGAGCAATAAAATGACTACTTTCCTGATGACTCAAGACTTATGGGACATTGTTGACAAAGGACGTGAACCTCCGTGAGAAAGTGAGAGCATCAACATGCAATGTTAAGCTACTGGAAACAATTTAAAGTACCCTCTCAAAAAGACGACGGGGCTTGGAGGTTGGACAAGCTGCTGCTGCTGCTGCTTCAATGAATATCAATGAATCCGGACGATCAAAGTTTCTATCTTGGCGATTTTGAAGTGTATGTATCATAGGCAAATAGGGTGGTTTCTGGATAGGTTCGACGTTATAAAGCAAGTGGTCAAGATTCGGTCGACTCATATCGACCCTCTTCAAATCCGGTCATTCGACCCAAAAAAAAAAAAGAAGTGGATTGGTTTTTTACTTATCTTATAAGACATACTTTTTAAGACGTGGTTTCACTTTCATCCTATACTTACATGAATTATACGATCAAGTCTTTTAATTTTTTATTCGCGCAATCATGTCCCACTATTTTAGTCTACTGTTAGATGTAGTCCTCAAGTTATTGGAGATCGAAAATTCCGATTATATTGATGATGTCTTGGTGTTTCTCAACTTTTAGGGCTTGTTGCCTTATCAGCGGTCGGTCATAGAAAAAACAAGAATGAAGAATGAAAAAGAAGGTCGAATTTAGGTTTAATGTGGATAAAAGATCTTCCTATGATCAATTCTCGAGGATGTATTGATTTGATGGTTCATGTATTGTTATTGTGATATTGATTCGATTTGATATCGTCAAGGTGCAATTCATCATATTGAACTTACAAGCGAAAGATTTATCATCTAGTTCCTATCGTGTTTTTTTTTTTACTTATAATATACCTACAAATAATTTGAATCAAACTTCACTTCTTTTCTTAGTCAATGATTGAAAAAGTAGAAGAAATCACAAATATTTTTATCTCGCGTCTTAAATGAAGTGAGCAGACTCGAATTAGTGGTAAAGTAAGTGCGCAATATGTCACCTGCCATGGTAAGATCTTATTATTCGTAGTCTCTCCTTGGGCAAACACTATGTAATGATCAAAGACTTCAGTTTATTGGTCCTACCAATCTAACCACAAATTAGTCTATAGATTTTTATAATTGATAATATCATTTTTAATAACCTCCAAAATAAAAAAAAAAAAACGGTATAATTTCACTTGATTTCACTTTACGCTCCAATTTTTTGATAATTCAATGTTTTTTTTTTTGGCGAAATAGAGGATATCTCAATCAGGAAGAGAACACGAAAATCTCATAGGACCCAATATATCTAGAGGTGAGCAAAAAGAACCAACTGAACTAGGAAGTGCTCGGACAGTGCCAAACCAGTTCTTGGGGGTGCTAGTCCGGTTCCTAGTTTCATAAATTAGAACCAGTAATTGTGGATCTGGTTTTCGGTTCCAAGGGTGGAAACACCCACTCGGACCAACTTGATAGGACCAACTATTTTTTTATTTATTGCTTAAAAATATTTAGAGAAACCATTTAAATTCTTAATTATTAGAGATAGTTCTACACATTCAAATGTAGATATGTATTTCAAGTTGATGCGATTGGCTCATTGGATCGCACAAGAAGTGGACCGGACCGTTCTAAGCACCTCCAATCTGGTCCTTAGTACTAGAATTGGGAATCGGTCCCTCCGTATGGTTTTCGATTCTGAGGTGGAATCAATCTGAATCGTGAACCAATCACCCCTAGATATATCTAGCAATCGCACTATACGTCAACCCAATAGACATCTTCCTCTCCAAGACTTCAAAAGGGCACATTTGGAACACCAATAGGCATAACATCAAAGAAAAAAGAAGGAATAATAAGATAAGTGGTCCATCAACTTTGGCTCAATATGCAATGTGGTCGCTGGTTTTTAATTTATTCATTTTAGTCTCTAAATTTTAGCCTAATGTTCAATGTGGCTTGAAATTTTAATTTATTCGATGTGGTTCTTGGACATCATTTAGTAAATGTTCAATGTAGTTCTTGAACTATATGAAAATGTTTAATTTAGTCATTCCATTGATTTAATATCGGGACAACATTGTACAAGGACTAAAGTTCATGAATTACATTAAATAAATTAAAAGTTTAGGAATCAAATTGTACAATAGCCAAGTTCAAGAATCATTTGCATCATTTTCTCAAAAAAAGAATTACGTACTACATTCACTTTGATGTAGAAGTGTAACAATGCATTTATTTTCTTAATAACATAATTTTTATCATATTTTATTTGTATATTAGAAAAAAAAATTAATGACAAATAGGTCTTTTGGATGATTAACAAATATGCATGCATTTGCCGTAGCAAATGGGATCAACCCCCGTGCATTGGATATAGAATGGATATGCTTCCCTTTGCTCCTACGAACCAAATTGTTGTCTTTAGTATTTTTTACTAAAAAATTAATACTAATGTATTAGTCCTTTATCTGAGATTATCCCCAAAAAGCATTTTTACTAATAATAATAATGTATTAGTCCATGGCATTTTTTTTCAACGCATAAAGTTACGTATTATCTTTTTTTTTGTCCGGCTACAATCGACCAATTATGTAGATTTTTTTTTTATATGACTACATATTCGTACTTACTTATTCCTCGCTAGAATGGCATGCCATTTAAAAACACAAAGTTAACATAGGTCCACCCATCGATTGAGACTAAAATCATAATGAGCGGTTACTCTATAAGGATATAATCAAAAGAAAATTATTTACCAAAATATATTTTTTAAAAAAAGAAGAAAACGAAATAAAAAGGCAATGCCATAAAGCTCTGGCTTTTTAGGGCGCACATAGCAACACTTCTGCTTAGAAATAAATTTCTGGTTAGAAATTGATTTTTCTACTTCTTTTTAGAAGTAAAAGTTAATTTTTTTTCTTTTACTTCAAAAGTTGATTTCTGATCAGAGAAATTCGTTTGGTAACAGTTAAAAATTTTCACTTCTGAAATACTATTAACTCAAAATCTTCTACAATAAATTATTATCGATGGCTGAAAAATTTCTACTTCTTTTTTTAATTTTAATATTTCTTAAAAATAAAAAATATTTATTTTTTCTTCTCCAATGATCGAAGATGGCAACTAGGCGATGACGACAATAGCAGTCGGCAATAGCTATGGGCCGCAACACTTGGCAATGAGTGTTGGTGGTTAACTCCGGGGGGGGGGGGGGGGCGCAAAGGGGTTGGGGTGGGCTGCGGTGGACGATAGAGATGTAGTTGGACAAGAGAGGTGTAAAGAAAGGAGGATGATGGTATAACGAAAGAAAGATGAAGGTGCAATGAAAAGAGGTAAAGCGAGAAGAACTTCTCAAGTTGAGAAGCGAATTTTTTTAACTTCTTAAAGCGGAGGAAAAACAACTTCATAAATGAAAATTCACTTCGAAATTAGAAATTTCTTTTATAAATAAAATTTTTTACCAAATGGATATTTGCTTCAAAATTATATTACCAAATGAATTTCTATTTCAAAAGCGTTTTTAAAGCAGAAATCCACTTTCAAAAGTATTACCATTCACACCCTTATATGACAGTATCTTACTCTAAGTTTCCAACGTGAAGAATAACACTTTACAGGAATTATAAAAATATTATAAAGGGAAAAAATGAAAAAGAAATACTTGATTATTCCAAACTGAAGATTTGGTTATTCCAAACTCCACCGACGATTCAAGGGAAAAACTGAAAAATTTAAAAAAGGATTCTTCACATGTTGAGTCAAGTCAAGTTAACCTGATTAACCTTAGGCCCACACGACGGGCCTATTAAATAATTGTGTAGATGACTTAGCACCTTCAAATAAATAAATAAAAAGGCTACTAAGGGATCAACGGCAGCATAACAATTACACCTAACCAGTCAACCTGAGAACAGAATCCAGTTTCCTAGGAACAACACAAATAACCTTGTTCATCTCAAAACAATCAACTCCAGAGAATCTACCACTCGCTCGAAAAGTTGAGCTCACAAAGGTTCAAGAGAGGATAATCT
Source organism: Psidium friedrichsthalianum (assembly GCA_019149425.1). Taxonomy (NCBI): domain Eukaryota; kingdom Viridiplantae; phylum Streptophyta; class Magnoliopsida; order Myrtales; family Myrtaceae; genus Psidium; species Psidium friedrichsthalianum. The sequence goes on from JAGVVM010003446.1 coordinate 15,796, forward strand.
GGCATCCCTTCGATCCATGGGGAAGCTTTAGTAGTTCTTCACGGAACACCTTCTCCATCTTCCCGGTACAGCAGATGGTGAGTGTTTCCAGAAACCACGGCGTGCTTGAGCAATAGTTTCACCACACGAACCATTTCGAAACTGGCGATGAAATCACCAATCTTGATATGCTTAAGGTGAGATACGAAACATCCAGGTGTGGGATTCAACAGCCTACTGTGCTCTATGTCGTCGGAAGTTAGTCCTATCATCTGGTAATCAAAGCGACTTTCTACAATTCAGCCATAACGCAGTTTGAAAGCCGCCAAAAACATCGAAACAAGAAATGATATCCATCCAGTTACCTCGCGGAATTCAAGCATTTCAAGATGCGGTGAATGATGCAGTAGGCCCCGAACTACTCCGCATTCCAAGTCTAAATGCCCCGCATTCAGGCTTCTCAAATTACCAAAGACAAGCATATGGACATAGAGCTCGTCTACGCTAGTTAGCACCTAGGAACAAGGCAATATAACTCATACTAAGACTAATGCCATTGATTGTTATATCAGGAAATTGGGTGAGACAAGAAAAATGAATACAGGAATTTCATGGGATATGTAGAGGGACCTCAATAGTCTTGGATGATAATTCCAAACTTTTCACGGACCGCATCCCTTGAAGAAGCTTGCTTATGCGGTAAGCAGCTTCTCTTGATCTACTCAAAGGAAACTTCGCAACATCAATGACTGCCTCCATCCGTGAGCATGATTGTCTCAACCAGTAGTCATTCACAAAACCACTTTTGCAAGAGAAGCTTTCTAGATCATTTGCACATATCATAACTTGGCATCCAACCCAGTGACTACCAAGATCCTCATCCCGTAGTGTCAAGCTCTTTAGCATGGGAGTGAAAATAGTCACTGCCCGGAGATGAGACCAATCACAGTCCTCTACAAATAACTCCTCAAGAGCTGGGCAAGACAATAGCTGCTCGGTCGAGCACTCATCTGAAAATGTGATTTTCATAAGAATCAGGTATTTGAGATTAGGAAGGTCTATTTTAGAAGGTAGCTTTAAGGCCACTTGCACTTTTAATTCCAGTTTGGTCAATGATGTGGAAGTGAATAAGCAGTAAGGCAAGGCAACTGGTCCTGGGACGCATGAAAGGTAAAGAAAGCACTCTATCAACATTTCGCCGAACTGCCACAGATACCCATAAATTGATACGGGATGCATCATGAAACACCTTGCAAGCAATGTAGAACTGTCTTATGTGAGAGGATCCACAAAGGAGAAGTACTCTTTCCACAGAATTCATGAAGAGCACCCTCGTAGAGGCAGAATCTTCCTCAAATTTTACATTAGGAATGGATGTCCACGGATACTGCCACTTTTTGCACAATACACTCGTTTTGACAGCATCCACCATAGGAAGAAAAGACAGGATGCGTTCTAGTATTGCCTCAGGTAGCCTGTTTATGTTGTCAATACCAGCATCTTTCTCTTTACACAGCTTCTGACACTTGGCTATGCCATTGACAGTACTTTCATCCATAACTCGTGACGACCTACTAGCGCACATAGTCCACCATCATTAATGAATGATTCATGGAATTGCTAGAGCAACAAGAGTACATAAGATATTGAAACTTGTATTTTGAAGTTTTTACCATCTGCAACGATGACCACAACTCAGGTTACTGAGAGAACAGGAAAAGTGGAGAAGTACTACATCTCTCTAGTATGATGCTGGAAACTATCAACCATGAGATCCTTACTAGAGCTCAGGACGTAACTAGAACATAGCATGAAAGCCATGCAATATGCAATTGCGCAGGCATTCAATTCGCCATGATGGATGAAGTAATTGCAACATAGTTCAGCGTTACGCAGCAACATCCAATATGAACAAGTTTCTGAAATGAGACAAAGTTATGCTGTTATTTTGGAGATCACTTTATTGGTCCTCTCTCCACAGAACACATGTGAGTCGAAAATAGTACTTCCTAAATCAAAGGAGCGCAAGCTAGAATAAAACTCGAAGACTAGGACAACATGCCAAATTCTTCCATTATGAACCCATGTATCTTCTGACTGCACAAGTCGAACAAGTATCTAGGGTTCTACTTACACAAGTATCTCAAGAAAGGTATACCCATCCACAGGGTTTGCTATCGTGATCGGCTCCTCTATTTTAGTCATCAAATATCCCCGGAAGAAAAAGAGACGCCAATATGAAAAGCAAGATCATGCTCTCATTGCAAAATGTTTCTGAATCAGGAATCCTAAGCCCACTCTTTTCTACAAAAAGCCACTGTAAGCCACAAAATCAACCTGAGAACAAGTGTACTTCAAATCAGGACCTAAAAGTACGGTTCAAATCTAGTGCAATGTCCATCCCCTTCATCCACGATTCCACACTCGAAATACCAACACGAAATGTGCACAATCCAATGGGCAATTCAGCATTTGGGAATCGGCAAAATCTACCTAACACAGTTCCTTCCCACGGAGTAACGCATAAAATTAGTCGAACACTCCGCGATCATGCAATAAAGTTGCTAGATTTCGCTCAAAACTAGGTCACCCACTTCTTCTGTGTCTTCATCCAGAAGACAAATGGATGGCAAACGAAAAAAAAAAAAGCCATGACCATGCGGTGCAGTGAATTATTGAGAAGAAAAGGTAAGCTCCACAACAGGGTCTGCGAGACGACGACGACGACGACGACGTGGTTTTGCTCTGCTTCGCTTGTGAGGTTTTGGCTGGCAAAAGCGCGGGCAATCACAGAGGAGGAGGAGGTGAAGACCGAAGTGTCGGTGATCCGTAATGGGCCTGGGCCTGTCACAACCCAATATCACTAGAGTCTAGAGCAAATGGCAGGGCTACAATTTATTTATTTATTTTGGTTGAAACAATTTATTTGTTTACATGCTTATTTTCTCTTTTGCTTATTTCGTGAAAACCAAGGATGTTTCCCTCGAACAAAGAAGAAAAGTAGAAAAACTGGAGGATATTAGTTCAATCCATGGAAAAGTAAAATTTTGGTACTTGTTCCTGAATTAATATTTTCCCAACATTTTTAACATAAAGCAAATGATATCTATCCTTTTATATATATATATATATATATATATATATATATATATATATTTCCCGTGTCATTCTTGTTAGGAGTGATCGGTTCACAGGATGGATGGTTTTACCCTAGAATTGAGAACTGTCCATTAGAGACCGGTTCTGCAAAATGCGAACCGTGAACTAACCGTTTATTCCATGGATCCACCCAAAAACCGAACCACCGGTTCGGTCCGGTTCTTGGTTGGATCCTGGTCACGGTCATAACGTCACCCGCTCGTTCCATAAAAAAATTAAGTTGAATACTAATCCCACAAATACGACTCAATAAAACTATATGACGGTAGACTTAGAACTTTCCTTTCTTTTTTTTACCTTGTAAATCAGAATTCTCAGCAACCCAAGAGCACCGGCTAAGTGACAATTTGCCCACTGCACTAGAAAAAGAAAGAAATGTGCAATTGAATTATACGACAAGAGCGACTGAGTGAGGAGGGAGTTGGATTAAGATAGGGTCTTTTTTCATTTTGCGGGTCTAGACTCTTTTTTTAGGACGGATGGGTTAAGCATTTGAGAGATGGTTTCATTAAAATAATTGACCCATTTATATTATATAAAAACCGGTTCGGTTGGACCGGTTGGATGATTCCCACTCAACACCGGGAACCAAACCGATACCCACCGGTTTTGGAAAATTAGAATCGGAAACCGAACCGTACTCACTGGTTACGATCCAAAATTAGCCAGTTGGGTATGGTCCGGTCCGGTTTGGTTGGATCGTGGTTTTTTTGCTCACCCCTAATTCTTGTTAAATCTTTAGAAATTGTCAATAGTTGGGCGGATTTCTTTGTATGTGTTGTGTGGAAAGAGGAGGACCGATTGATAGAGAAAAAAAGAAAATCGCAGTCCCTTGGGGCAATTAGTCGTACAAGTGGGGAATGTTATCACAAGGTATTTATCGGTTGGATGTGGCGTCCACCATATAGTTACTCCAAGTTCATCACTTTAGATTGCTGCCAATTGAAAAAAGAAAAAGGTTAGACTTGATCACAGTAGAAAATAGTACACATTCAAAGCGTCGTATCATCTTGGTTGTTGGAAATTTGATTTCGACTCACTACGTACTACTAGGCTCGCACCATTTTTGGAGGGCCATTATGAAAAGTCACCAAGATCTCAAATTAAATTAAAGACAAAACTTGGGTGGATATGGACACCATTAAATAAATCCAATAATAGTACCCCCATGGCACATTTATCCAAACTTATTTTTCAATCCACAAGAAAACTCAAATTTGTACCTTTATGACGTGTTTATCCTGAATTAATTTTCGTCTCCCAAAACATCTGAAATTGATGCCCCTAACCCAAATATGGCATTAAGCATCCTAGCGGTATGAAAAGAGAGGTTATGATGATATCATCTACATCCGTGCGTCTCTTCATGGAGCAAATCCCACATCCAATCAAGTCTTTGACTAGGAGTTAGCAAGCTACCAATATCGTGAGTTCAGTCGGAATGGGCTTCCCAAAGACCTAGCACGAGTCGAGGTCAGCATAGAATGAAGGGGACGGCCCTAATGTTGCGTTGGAAAAGCCTTTTTCTCGGCTTGCTATCGAAGAAGAACGAACGTGGGGGCTTGGGGGTCATGATGCAATGTAACTAAGAGATCCATGCCATTCCATTTATGTAGGGCAAGACCAAAAGGGCGAGCACGAGCTGTCTAGTGTCCGAGCCAATTGGTCAAATGACAACTACATTGCTTGCTAGATCATTAGTAGTCGCCTATTATGAAATGAAATGAATTGGAAAGGATGCCAGAACGCTAGATCTATTTTACAGGGTTGGGGTATTTTTATTTTTTTTGGAGGATAAACTTATCATCCACATCAGATCATAAATTGCTAATGGGTGGTGGATTTGGATCAGGGGTGCCGGTTTGAGATTTTCCATGAGACCACAATTAATTCAGGATAAATAGGATACTAATTTGGGATTGCTCGTAAGACTATAATGAGAGTTTGGGACAATGTTTTATGGGGGTATAGGGTTTGGAATTTCGAAATTGGTAACCCTAGAGTACTCAAACGTTCAATTTACCTTCTGTTCCAAACCTGGTTTTTAGGCCGCCGCTCTTTTTTACTTCAAGGGAATTTACTCTCTTTTGGAACCTGCTATATAGGCCCACATTGTTAGATGGCTTTTCGCTGTTCATTCATTGTTGCCAACGACCACTGACTGAGGGTTCAATAAGTCTGCATTGCATCTATCTTAGCCCCACCCATAAATTACAATACACAATCCCTACAATATCGCATTGTGGGTCCACATAGATTGAGGAAGATGAAATGAAATTTATCGCAATGAACAGCCAAAGGCCAGCAATTACTCGTCAGATGACAAGTCTGCAGAGGTAAGAAGGGAGCAGCAAATGAATGTGGGAAGTGTGAGAGCAGTGCCAACTTTTCTTGGAGGGTAAATTGTTAAATCGATTAATATATATGAGATTGGATGGCCTTGCATAGAAGTTAGAATCATGCCATAGAATAATCGCAATGTCTGCCATTCCGCCGGTTAAACCTACTAGAGTTTGAATTTAAACAAGCATGAAGTTAGTCATCAAGTCTGAGCTACAAGGCACAAAGACAACAACACATTTGCCAGGAGACAAGCTCGTTCTAAGCTAACTAAACTAAACCAGAACAACACAGAATGATTAGATAAAGGAAAGGCTACAAACAAAAGGGTTTTTGGCTTGATCTCTTCTTTTGTTAGGCAAAGTCAATGCCCGAACCCATGCACTTCACTTCTGGCGTTCGCAGCTTCTCTCTTGCAACATCAAAAAGACTATGCACAGGTGCGTTCTTGACTTCCTGAAAATTTTTCGGAGAATATAACTTCGCTTGCTCTATCTCTCCCGATCTTGTCGCTGCATTTATAAATTATTCAAAATTTTCACTGTACTTTGGTGCAAGAAATATATTCAAACTCACATATGTATAAGCATCTAGTTATCAAAGGAGATCATCACTAACCATACAAGTAGGTTTTTTTGGTCATGGGTTATCACACGACACTGACGCCTTGATTCTTTCAACGGTGCACTTGATCAGGTTGTTCACAGTAGCCACCGACCCAAGAGAGAGTTTAGCAGATGGTACAGTGTCAACCAGGATTTGAAATGCGACGGTCAGTAACGAGCCACCAGAGCCGATCTCGAGAATGCCTCCACATCCACCAAATTCCGGCCCGCCAGGAAGTATGGCAAAACCTGAGGGTAACAGCGCAACATAGTCGGGTCGCCGCCATTTAGTACGACATTCATAGCGACGATGTCGACCGGAGCATAGATCACATAGGCGCCCACAGAATCCGTGCAGCTTTCTTGCAGGATAAGCATGTTGCTCTGGCTCGAATTTGCATTCTGCAGCTCAATTTACAGGTGGAAACATCAGTCCAAAGCGATGCAAACAGCGCAATATTTGTGATCTCTAATGTGAGAATAGTGTCCTTCCGCTGGCTACTTACGTTTACCCGGAGTAATGAGACGCTGTTGCCAGGGTCGCGGCCATTTGCTATATGTGCCATTTCTTGAACTTGTCCCCCATTTGAAAGTATATCCCACTACATTGATCACAATATACCACATATGAATCAGTGACAAGCAACATGAAATCAAACCCTTGATCAGCATTAAGGCATAATTCAACTAGGTAAGACTCATCTACAATTACCCCAACACCAATTCCTCGAAAGCTAACAAAGTACGGACGTTGCATCCGGCAACAAATCACAACTCATTACTCAAACAGATATCGACAAGAAATGTTGAATTCCTGTCTATACATGCCTGTTGTTTAAAGAAGTCTGATTTACTTATTATAAAGCCAATTAGAAGGAGGACTTTATATCTCCAGAGACATAACTTCAATAGGAATCTATGAATTTCAAAGAACATGACATATGTCCAAGAAATGAAGCCCGATTTTCTTCCAATAAAGAAGCATAAATTCCCTACCTCATTGCGAGAATTCTCATCACGGAGGAAATCAAAAACCCGTTTAGGTGGAACAGGGAGCCAGAAGGAAGTTGCGGCGCTTAATACAATTCCAGGAGGCCTGCCTGGATCGTCCATGCTCTTTCTTGTCATGACCCTCACATTATTATCAGAACCTGCTGCCGATAATGTCGTCCAAGCATGTGCAGTTGAAGCACCGACACCGCTACAGAAGCTAAGCACCATCCTCTCAGCCAACTTCAGCATGCTTCTCCTTCCATCTGGGCTTGTTATCACTGTGCAGATATAGTATTGACTGAGTTGTCACTAAAGCTGGCAATAAAACTTATGGGGTTTCCTGAAGGAAAAATTGTGAAATAGTAACAATACATAGATCTCCTGATGGTATGTTATTGGCCATTGAACTCGCTAGACGTTCACACTGCCGGTCCAGTGTCGCCACCCAACGTTTCGCTCCAAAGGCAAGGCCACAATTCACTAGGGGCCTATATATGCTATGAACAGCTCTATCATCAACCTCTACATGTTCAACCCATGTGACCTGAAAGTGGAAAATGATACGAAAGGATTTACATAGCAGAAATTATGTTTTATGTGTAAAAAAGAGAGGTGATTAAATGGGGATGTCTCATTTCCAGAGATGAAGAGGGTCAAGGAAATATATCTACCTTTGAGTAACCATTAGGCAATTCTTGGATCAAACAACCGATGGCCTTCTCCGACTACGTAGTATGGGATTCCCTCGTATATTGTCCAGGGAAACATCGACGACAGCCCAAGTTCCATCTCCATGTTGCTTACAATACCTCACGAAATAATTTTCTCGAGAAGGAACAAGCGGCGATGGGACCTGGAACTCAGCTGTCATCTGAAAATTTGATGAACGGGGCCTTCTTAGACTGGAATCAATGAAAAATAGTATCAGTTAGATTATCATGCAAAGTGTGAGTTTTACCACTTGCAATGCACCATTATAATTCCCGGCAACACCAGTCGATAGGACTTCTATGGTCATTGCTCTTGAGACAATGCCACAAAAAACACCTGACCATTGATTCTGAAAGACAAATGATGTTAGAAATATATGGAACCACAACTGCTCAAATCGCTTTAAGCAGAGTAGTAAGTTACCACATCCATGAGTATTTCGACAAGGTTAATGTGATTCATAATAACCACTGCTGATTCTCTCGAAGCTTCTGATTTGAACCCTAACGGTTTCGGTCCGATTCCTCTTGGGAAGATCCTAAAATATTCATCTTCATTCAATATCTCCGATGGTTGGCCACTGTCCGCGGGAATCCACAACGGCTCTCCTCCTTCTGCCATCTTAATCAGTTCCTCCATTGCCGCGACTGCAAGCTCAACAATCAATGGCTTATCTGCCTCGGAAGGCATTGATACTGACCTTATAAGATCGATTCCCCCATACATTTCTCCAGCGAAACCTGATTGCGCCGGGAATTGATCTGGGGAGCGGGATGACAAGTGAGGAGGAAGATGAGGGTAGTTAGAAGCCAATGGCTTCCCAACATACTTCGAAGCAATGGTGGATATCCTATCTATCTGCAATACAAGAAAGAGGGTTCAACATTCTCTCATGGCCCCACATGCGCTAATCTTGTGAGCCATGAGCTGAGAAAGTGCAACAACCAAGTGTACTCATATTCCTATGCTACCTCATCTTTCAAACGAGCATTTTCAATCCTCAAATGCTGCTCATCAAAAGACATTTCACCAAGGGTAGCGGGGCCGCCGCAGTTAGGGCAGGTGGCGGTACTTAGAGCTTCCCTATACCTCGTGTTCTCAGCTCGGAGCTTTTCATTTTCAGCCTTCAGAATCGCATTATCGTGGCGTTCATGTTGAGCCTGTAAATTAGATATCCATCCTTCAGCACTTGTATAGGCATTGACTATAAAACGCACTTCCACCTAAAAACAATTGTCAGCTACCGTGAAGATATGAATCTCTATTACATCTATGAGTGAGACCGCCAATTACTGATCGTAAATTACGATACACCAATTTTTGCATGTGCATTTTGTAGGCTGCTTATGATGAATTTCATTACCTTCTTTGACTATGTGAACTGGGAGGAGAAGGGGGGTTTGGATAACACCCTGAGTTTAGCATTTGTTTTTGCTACAATAGATTTTACAATTGTTTTTGCCACCTAATATTGTGAAGCACATTCAAATGCAAGCTTTTAAAGAGGAATCTACCCTTCGTGGGTTCGCTTAGTTTGAACAGAACTGATTGACTTGCAAAGTGGGACTTCCAAACACTATGCTCTCGGTGCTACTATCCTTTCTTTGTTTGTCATCTGGTGGAGGGCACGTCCTTGAAAAACTTAAATACAATAAATCATTATACAAGGAAGGAAAGGTAATATTTGCACCATAGGTATATAAGAAGATCCGGGCGTAATATGTGTTGTTTGACTCCCACTTCGAGAGCGTCTGGTGATTTGACGTTGATTGTGGCGAATGGTAACGCTTTCTTTCTGGCGTTTGACCATTTTGTTGTGGCGTTATGTTGTCGTCATTGTTGGGATCTTGAACGTCTTCGCCGGAAGTGATCGGGTTCCATAGTTTCAGTGCCAGATTTGGTCTCGAAATCCTCGAAGTCTCTCATCTTCAACACTTCGCTCTCGGAGCTCTCACGCCGGTCATGTCCAGCAAGTGATGGTGGCTCTCAAACTGTTGGGTTGAAACATCTTTTGACTGATTTTTGTTCCCTCAAGGCTCCCTACTCTCTGCAAAGAGTGAGAATGTGTGAGATCAACCCACTGAGAGTTTCTCTCTTGTCCAATATAAACACACCCACAATTATTTTAAGTGAGCCTCGAGAGAGAGAGAGAGAGAGAGGAGAGAGAGAGAGAGGAGAGGCTAAGTGATAAGCATGGACTATGGAGCTCACAAAAGTCAAAAGATTTTGTCCTACAGAGAACTGGCAAACACATACATGTAGGTACAGAATACATGGAGTTGTCTACTGAACTTTAAAGGGCCAAATGAAAAGAGTTAAAGAAAAGAGAAATTTCTCTCTCCTTAATTGAGAAGGGTTATGCCTTAAATCTTTTTGTATCATGCAATTAAGCATGCCCATTAACTGATGAACTAATTCATCTTCAACCCATTTCAAATTTGGGGTTATATCTCACTCACACAGACAGCTTAGCAAAATGCGATGTGCTATGAACACAGGAAAATAAGGTAAGCTCAGAATATCTGAACAGTAGATGAAAACAAACTCAAGTTGGGTTTTGGAAGATGAAATGGAAGGAAAAAAAATCACAGAAAATTAACTCAGTTGACCTCGAGCTGCGTTTATCCCCGGTAAAGAATCGCCGTTCTTCACATCTAACTCAACCGGAGCATATAACTCCGGCAACCACATAAGAAACCCCAGAAACCAACCACATCTCACTCTCTCTATCCTTAGGAAGTCCTAAATCTCCCCAGATGTGAAGAAGATGCTTGTAGGGTTAACAATTTTTTCTTGTGGCTATGAGCAATTTTACTTTTTGGTGGGTTTATTTCCATGGCCAGGTAGGTAGCGAGGTTTTGTTTACAGGTTAGCCCAAACAGGGCATTTATGACGTACCATGGATTTTTTTTCAATTGTTTTTGCGGGGGGATGGGGTTCTCAAAATTTTAAAAAAAAAAGGGAAAGAAAGAAAGTCTCGAGTGTTGAGCTGTTACGTGCCACGAGAACAGAACGGAAAAAAAATGCGGTGTACGTAGGAGGAGTTGACACACTCAATCGAGAAAAAAGCTCTCACACACTTTCCAAAAAACAAGAAAACGCAAGCAACTTTTTTCACACCCTAAGTCAAAACTAAGCCGTAAACGCCCACCAACATCTCTCAGACCCTCTCTCCGTGTGAGGAGAAAATGAAAACAATGTGAAATTTCGTTCAAGGAAAATCAAAGCGAAGGTTTTGACAGTGAGTGATCTGGCGGACTGCTTGAAAAGGTGATGGTGGGCGTATATCATAACCTGTACACACACACACACATATATATAGAGAGAGAGAGACTACTGAAGAGAGAAGCTTTGAGGGTCGAACCTCAGACGGATCGGTTTGTCATTTCTTGGGCTGCTTGAGAGCTTTTTCTGCTTGAGCGAGAAATGGCGAAGAGGAAAAAAGGGTTTTCTCTTGCAGAGACTGTACAGTGAGGAAGATCGGCGAGAGAGAGAGAGGGAGAGAGAGAGGGAGTGTTTTGGGGAAGAAGTGAAGAGGGTAGAGAGAGGATTATTGCAGAGCGTATTGACAGGATGCAATTGCATTTATGGCGGGGGAAGGAGGAGAGTTATTGTTCTTCCGAGAGAGAGAGAGAGAGAGAGAGAAGAGAGAGAGAGTTTTCATGGTTTTGTCATCCACTAGGGTTAAGGTTTTTTTTTTTTTTGGGGTCGAGCACTAGGGTTAAGGTTTACTCGACCTGAAATTACGGTATATGTAAGAAAATATCGTTGAGAAATGTTAAACGGTTAAGGCATTTTCGTGAACACCTTCTTGGTTTAAGAAACTGAACAAGTCTTGCTAGAAATTTTAGTATATCACAGCGAAGTCTTCTGAACAATTTTGCATAATTCCTCAGATACTGAGAAAATGATAATGCTTCATTAGAGTTGGATTATCTAATGACTCGAATGAAATAGACAATATGATGAAAAGAAATTTACGAACCCGCATATATCTGGCCATTTACCTGTCAATGTTCATTTGGATCCTAAGAGATGCGGGTGCCATGGTCAGCATACATTGTGATTTCTATTGCTCGCTCCGAGGTCCGAGGCATATCGAATTTCAGATTGTGTGGAAAGAGAAATGTTTCTAGTTCAATGCAAGTGGATATGGCAATTACAAGCAAAGGGGGAGAGTCTCCTAGTCCTGGCTACTTCGCTCCATATGAGTGTTTGGTTGGAATCATTTGTAATAAAGGGTGCTAGAGATCCGTTTGATAATGGTTGGGGTCAAAAGTCGCGAATCCATAATTGTACAAAGGCTTCCCGAATATCACGCAAGAAATGAATTCAGCCTTGGAAGACTCAACCTATCAAACAAAATTATGCAAAATCAAAGGAGATACATATCTATTAATTGCGAAGATGGCTGCAGACGTGATGAATCATGTTAAGGATCGACATTGAGAGAGGAATATCAGTAATAATTAAAAAGAGAATCACACAAGATATGAGGTGCTCCGTTTGTGTAAACTGGCCAGTGCACTCAAAGTTTCCTCCAGACAAGAACTTATGTGGAAGAGGTAACTGTTTGTAAAATTATGCGTTTTCCTATATGTTTAGATGAAGAGTACATGAGTCTATTTTTGTATTTATATATATAACTATCTAAGACAAGATAAATGTAATTGCACAATCAAAGTAGATATTAGCATAATCTAAGAGATATGGAGAAATAGAAGAAATATTATAATTATCTTTAACATTAATTAAAACATGATAACTGGCCAGTTTTTTAGACTAGATTTCAAGTAAGATTTTGTTTTTTTGTTGTGTTATATCGACTTACCATATTCATCAAAATGTCTGTTAATATTGTTTACAGGACATATTCCGGAGATGTTGGCCCAACATCATCGGCCTCTAACTAATTTGGTTTTATTTCTAGATCATCTTTCTCATCCCATAACATCATTTCTCCCTTCAACTGACAAATGCTTAATAGGCTAAGGCTCCGTTTATTTCACAAAAAGTGAAAAAATTTTAAAAATATTTTTTCAAAAAATCATCACTTGGTGTCACTTGCAAAAATAAATGAAGGAATTTTTTCATCGTCCATGAAAATATTTAAATATAAATTATTGTTGGAAATAAAAATATTTTTCATCAGTTAATTATTTAAGCGGTTCAAACGATCATTTTTTGGAGAACATTTCCAAATCATTATTATTTTTTTGCAAAATAAACGTACCCTAAGAAAGGAAATTAGTTTTTGTTAATTTAGTCCTGGAAATGGTTTGCACATACTGTGGAAGAGATGCATAAGCAGTACAGAAGGGCTCTTTCAATCGGTTTGACAAAGATAACTGGATCAACTTTAACTATTTGCCGAAATGAATGCGAATTTTCGAATCTGTAGTATGATATCTCGAGTAATGATGAAGTATCGGTTCGCATCGGCTCTTGCAAAATTCGGCGAATTGAGATATTTTAAGACTGTGGAAACTGTGAATCAAGTAGAAGTGGGTAGTAGAGAACCATCAGATTCAAGTAAAAGGTTCTCGAGTATTTTAAGGTCAACCGATATCAAATTTCCTTATTGATGTTGTGCAACAATTCATGGCTAATTAGGTACTCAAATCCGATCGAGCTAACGCTTTACGAAGGCATATAAGACACCAAATCAGATAGAATGTGCATATCTAGCTGATTTTCCGAGAGTTTCATCTCTATAGTTTTCTCTGTGATCTTTGTGTGAGAAATGGTTTTGGTGCTAGAATGCAGGGAAACAATATGTAGATTCAGGACACGATTGCGTTTGTGAGAGAAAGTTGTCTAGAGACGATTCCGACGACACCTTTCGTCTGTCATGTACCGCTATGTATAGCATTTATTGCTTGGTTTATTATTTGATTGTTGTTCAAGCCTTTGATCCTATCGCGCCCCTTACTAGCAGCGATAAGACCTAATGCTCAAAAGGGAAGGAGCAATTGTTTGAAAAGAAAAAAAATAAAAACAAATGCATAAGGCTTGCAAGTTTAATTGTGCCTCTCTGAGTATGAGTCTCGATGTGATTAGGCTCCAACGGTTATCTGCTCAAGATATAACAAATATTCCTCTTTATTCCACACGAAATAAATAGAGGGAGTAATGTTGACACCTAATTTTAACAATTTTTTTTTGGCATTTTATTCTACACATATGAAAATTAGGGACACCTTGGTCCCTACCAAAAATATATAATTCTTGTGCATCTCATTCGGGCTAATGACGGAATATTTGAGCTTAAATTGACGAACGGAGATTTTATGAGGGCTTGGATTTAAATAAATATCTCTTGGAAATTGAATTGCAAACATAAAGTCTCAAAGGCTAAAAGCAAATGTTTAAAAGATGAGGAAGGTTAATGGAGAAAGGAGATGAAGAAGAGTTGGTGGGAAAGGATAGAGAAGATAGAGAAGAGTTAGTGGAGAAGAGAAGGAAAGATGAAGAAGAGTTAGTGAAGAAAGAAAGCTAAAGATAAATAAGAGTTAGCGGAGAAATTAAAAGAGAATATGAAGAACGGAAGGTGAAAATAAATAAGAGTTAGTAGAGAAATTGGAATGGAAAATAGAGAAACAACTATAAAAAGACGGAAGAAGGAAAGATTTGGGGAGATTCATTAGAGAGAATTTACTAGACATAAGAGAGAGGAGAGAGTAGATTTTTTGAGAGGCGGACGAGATTTCGAAACTCGGGCTTGCCATCCCAATTCTTCAATAGACTACTCAAGCTACGAGTCCATCTCCATCGTTCGAGCCACAAGTCCATTCCCGTTGTTCATGCCGCCATTTGCAATCTTGATCCATGAGGTAACACGAGGTTCAAATTCGGCAATCAAATCCACCAAATTAGATAATAACCTTAACCATTTAGAATATTCGAGAATCTTCTTACTTAAATGGATTGATTTGAATTTGATTATATCTTGTTATATATGTTGCATGTCTTCTTTGGATAAATCTTATATCCAATTTTGAGGTATATTCCTCGTACAATGTAAAAAAAAAAATCTCAAAAGATTTGCGTTATCAAATTGTCATGTCAAGACAAAAGAGTGCATATTCTCACATTATCTATATAATCGTATGTATAACCTACCTTGTAAATATTTAGAGTAAACCGCATGCATTACACATAGCTTAGTTCTTTCCCTTGTCATAAAGAGAAAAACCCAAAAAAATTTTACATTGAGTTTTAGTGGGGAATCCATCATAATGTCAAATTGACATTTTTTATGAAACTGGTACCGAAATGGCATTAATTAAAAGGTTAATGTAACCAAGTCCTCATCACATAATTCTGGTTCGTAGAAAAATAAGTAGTTCTCCATCTATTTTATTCGGGTTTCTAATCATCCTACCAAAAAATGATTAGTGGCAACTCTAAGATATTTTTTTAAAAATTGAATTTATGTCACGATTTGGTAGAACATGGGAAAGTTCAAGCTAACTTAATTAATCTAATTAATTAATTTGGTTAATCAATTAACCTAAAATTGTACAGTCGATTTTTAGGTCGTACAAGTAGGAACAACAATACTATTTGACAAACCAGCATTTAAAGGGGGGAAATAGAAAATTTCTTGTTTTGGTATCTTTTTCATTGTGATTGGAACATTCTGTTTTTGTACAGTTGAAGGAGAGGGCCAATAAAAAAAAAAAATAGATCATATGTTACAAAGCCATTAAAAAAATAATAGATTTGAATATTACAATTATTAAAATATCCAATAGATCCCCATGTATTTCACACTTTTAAAAAGAAAGTAAAAGTAAAAGCTTGGTTAAACTCAGTTGAATTTTTTGTTTATTTAAAAAAAACTTAATTGAATGTAATGCACCAAAAACTAGTGCACTTTGGGTAAAATCATACCTAGAAAGAATAAAATATAGTTCTTGCAATCATTGGTGGAATTTAATCTTCTACGACCTAAGAACTTCTTTTGGAATTTATTCTCAACAATCACACTACGCATCACAAACTTTGTTGTCACATGTGATTTGCTTGATAGACCATGCGCCATGCCTGGTTTATCTATAAGTGTTCTAGAGATTTTCCCAAAATTCTCGTAGGAGCAACACTATATAGGTGATACATCAAGATTATATGCGCAGGCCAATAATGACTATGGAAATCATTAAGAAATTTACTAACATATCTTTTAGTGCAGTCTTGCATTGTTCTCACCTAGAGGGGCAATAGTTTTAATAGTACATCATTAAATCAACAAATGATTTATTCATACGAACCTACTTTATGGGATTGCTAATCAATTGGTCGAGTTACTATATTATCATGTGATTTTTCTCAATTAGCTGAGTCCCATCTCTCAATGCATCATAAAAGTAACTTCTTTCTAAATGTTTAGTGAGAGGATTGACAAAATACACTTTGACATTATATAATCGGTGGAGATAATTCAATGTTTAAGCAATTCCTTTACCACACATGTCTCAATTGGGTGGTCTATTTTTGCCGATTGAAAGTTTTATTTCTTTATAATGGTTATTGCTTCTTGCGCAATCGCAATGCAACAAGCATCAAAGGTGACGGTTTCATTTCCAAAGGAATATATTCTAAAAAATTCCATAATCACTCAATCTCACTATTAGATCTAAGTCTACACCATTCTTTAAATTGCAAGAATATGGCTTAGAAATGACCATATCAATTACATCATCAAAGTCATCCTTTCAACCAAGTTGACTTTCTGGCTAAGCGACATTGTCATTTTCTGATTTCCAAGTCACAACACCTCCACACATATGGCCTCTTGTCTCATTCTAAATTGAGATATAGTTAGCATCACCATATATTTTTAATGAATAATTATCAAAACTCATAAATTTATTGCACTTATATTAATTTAGATCTAAATATTTTAATTGACCAGTTTAGTCCAAAGCTTTTGACAATTTGCCAAAATATGTCCATCCAGCTAATTTTAACCAGAAATTGATGATATGAACGTAGGACAGTGGCACTGCCAATGCTAATATTGAATATTTGGAATTTATAATATTTAATTTAAATTATCTTTTTCTTGTATTATATTTAAGGGCTAGCGGGGAGCTACTGCCCACTAGCCGTGGCCTGCTGAGCCAATTGGCTACTAGATGGAGTTTGTAGTCGGCAAGACGCCACCAGGCTGAGCCCATGGCCAGGCCCCTATTGGCCCTTAGCAATAAAAAAAAAAAAAAAAAAGAAGAAAAAGAAAAAATTTTAAAAAAAATATGAAATTTTCAAAAAAACTTTCATGTCAGCATCAACCATTTGCCACTTAGGACGGCTAGAGTTTATGTTATTAATTTCCTGCCAAACATTGGAAAATTTCAAAACTTATTGAATAAATTAATCAAAATTGAAAGATTTAGGACTTAATTAGATAAGCACAAATAGTTTATGATTTTTTCGTTTAATTTCCTTTTATTAGTGCATAAGGGAATCCACTATATAGGATATCATTTCTTGGTCTCCACCAATTACGTGCAGACAAATCCAAAAATCTCTTATTCCAGTGTATTTCTAGATCAAAATCGACGTATTCTAGCTATGAAAATACAAATACTTAGCAAAGGAGCAATATAAATTCCACCAATTTTCTCCTCCATGAATATATTTACTTATAGTACAAAAATAATATCCAAAAGAGCCCAAACCCTCATTATTTGAACAAAAGTCAATGCAACAGCAAGCATGAAACACATCGATTGATTTAGAAAACACACGGGTAAGAGATTTTGGACAACTCATATAATCATGAATCCAATCAATTCAAGGTGGGTGAACGTCAATCGTGATCTGGAATTCAGGCAAGTTCTAAGCATGGACAACGTTTATAGCCATGGGTCAGTATATTTTGCACATGCACAACAACAATAGTGGAAATCTAGATATTTGAACCAATGTAAAGCAAAGCATGGGCAGTGAAAGAGAGAACCCAAAGCTTCTACATCACTATTTTTAATGCATAAAGTAAAGTAGTCCAAACTTTAGAGGATCCAACTACATGCAATCTTGACGACGTGATTGCTCCATTTCAATCATGAAAAAACAAGTGAAACGTAATCTCTGAATATGAAACAAGTCGTCTTATCAATGGCAAGTCTATGTGTATGGTGTATGTGTTGGAGATGATTGTTATGAAAAACAAAAAAAAAGACACAAACACATGTCCTTTTCTTATTGTGCTGGTTATAAGAGCCAAGCAACACGAAAATAGCACATACAACCGAATAGAGAGCTAGAAAACACCAAATCAAAAGTCACGATACAAATCAGAGAGACCTGAGTGTCGAATTTCAAAAAACACTCTATGTATATGTATTCTGAAGTCTAACCCCGAGATGACAGCATGTTCCATTTTCTTTCTGACCCAGAAAAGAAAATGGAATGATAATATATCCATTGTAAATTCCAGATAAATTAACATATTTGTCGGCTAAACACGTGCTGCCTCAACTGATCCCCACAAATAAATGACGAACAAGATTAGCCCGATTTCTTTCCGTTTCGTTTCCACGATTCCTTTCTTTCTCTTTCTAACCAGCCACATAGAATCACAAAGCCGGTTAAAGATTTCTCTAAGGGTAAATATATAAGCATTCTCGATAAATAGCATAGAACCGCAAATTCAGAAATATGCCTGATTCAATCAGTTAAATTCGAGAGAACAGACATACAGAATTCATCAGAAACTTTTTTACCAAACCTGATTACTAACAATCCGAATTATCCTTAAGATTATTGGAAAAATTGTTGGAAAGATTAAATAAAACAAATGTAGGTGTGCAAGCATTGTTCTTAACTCGATTAAAAAAAAACCACTATTATTAAGGATAATTTCTTCCCCTAGAAGTACAAAACTTGGTGCAAAACTCTAGCGGCTATCTTTCCTAGGGACGACAGATATTTCTCTTTATTGCGGACAAAATGAATCAATGAAATGGGAGCAACAACGTTATATGAAAACTGTCAAATAATGAAAGAAAAAGGAGAAATTTATCATTTTTTTGTATGTTGTTTTCCATTGTGATTTGGCGATTCTCCTTTAGATACAAATCAAGGAGGGGTTTAATAAAGAAACAAATCAAATCATACTTACCAAGCCGTTACAAAAGCAAGGGCTTTGGATATTTAAAACTGATGAAATATCCATCAACAATGGCAGGCCAACTTCAAAAGACCAGCCTCCTGTTAGAACATTCTCAACTTGATTCGTCAATGAAAGTGCACAATCCCTTTTTTCATAGGTCTTTTTCAGTGTTTCGTCTCTTTCTGGTCCCTTTTTCTTCCGTTGCTTAATTCCATTTGGTTTTGCTAGGTCAGCAGACCTTCGACCCCTTTTAGAGCTAACACCGAATGTCTACCATTAATACCAACCCACCACACCATTGCCCCATCAAATGATGCTAATCGTTTTAGGCTCTCATAAGTCAATGATGCTCTCATCTTCTTCTCATCTATGCTTCATGGTTTTTGATGATTCTTATTTCCCTGATTACCGTGAAAAAAGAAGGAAAAAAAAAAAACATGGAAACATAAGCTACAACAATGGCTTAAAACATCATCTTTTATCTTTCTTTCCCTTTTCCTTGAGGCATTTTCGATGGATCAAATATGTTTCTTATGATTTTGCGCTCATGTTGGCAATACTGCGTTGACACATCACATGATTCTCGTGGGAAAAATTAGATCATTGGCCTAGAGTCTATCCCTTTCATCACTTCGCCCCTTGAGGTTCGGTTTGTGTGTCACTATGATCCTTAACACTTTCACAACTTGGCGTTCATTTATCTTTTTTTCTTAATCTTTGCTTTGGACTTGTTGCGTCGTCATGCCAAATATGATATGCTTGAATTCCTAACAAGTGACCCGATAAATTTCTCTAGAGATAATGCTAGTGGTAGACGTAATATATCTAGCTCAAGGGCGACGAGATTGAAACATTTGCAACAACTAGCTCATGCGGGTGAGGGAAACGTAGAAATCGTATATGAAGCTTCATAGATTATAGTATTTATTAATAAACATCGTGCTGAAACCATAAAGGAATAGATCATATCAACGGGTGTGCCAATACAGGCCTAACAATCCTTGCTCACACCCGTCCATGATGGAAAAATTGTCGAGCATTCTGTAGAAAATTGATTAGGCCTAGACGAGCCTGGTTAGGTTTCGGGTGAACAGGTCGAGCTCAAGAAGGGAAATCCTTGCCGATCGAGCTCGAGCTGAGCGCAGAAAGAGATCACCGGAGTATAGCACCAGATCGCATGCCGCCGGACCCATGATCACCTCTAACAAGTGGCCCCGCCGAAAGCAACAGGCCCCCTCGATGCTTCATTGAATGATGTGACGTATTCCAGCACAAGGGCGAAAGAGATGTCCAATGAACATTGGATTCTCAGGAGTCTCATTAACATATGCAAGCAGAGTTTAGGTGAATTTCTGAATCACACTATACGGGACGGTACGTCCAAATACAACGCCAACGGACAAGATCATAATAATTACCTGATTTTCCAGCTTCCCTGACGAGTTGGGCCTCAATGTTATTAAACGATTCAATCCCTTTCATTCATTTCAGACCACTTTTTCTAGGAAATGCACTTCCATAAAAGGTCTCATCATGTCATTTGTACCATAGAAAGTTTTCCTCTACGGACATTTTCAATTAAGATAATAAATGAAGAGAATCCAGATGGGCCAGTTTGGAGGTTGAAAGGTTAAGCAAATGCTTTTAAACTATTTCTGCACCTTTGCATCATTCCTCGTCACCTTCACAATATGAAGTAAAAGCCATTCAACCACTTCCTCTTTATTGCAGTAGCCCAAAACTATAGAACAGGAACTCAGAGATTAGTTGATATAATCGACTAATATTGCAAGAAGAGTTCTCACAAGTTATAATTTGAGTTTATACTTGCAAACATAATCTATCGTCCCGTTTTTGATACCAATAGAAATGTCACAGGTAGTATAAGAGGTTGCCTTCTTGCTTATGAACAGGACCTTCGCTTCCCCGTTCAATGCCGTCGACGACGTGAAATTCATGACCCCTCCAATTAAATCACCCAGAAAACCACTGTTCATCGCCAATTTGTTCGCTGAGACATCCATGGAGGTGCTGATGTTGTGCTTCGCTCGAGCCGGGATCGTGTCCGCCGCCACCAATGTGTTCGCTACCTCGGTGCCGCGGTAGGTGACGTATGACGTCCCGTTTTGGTACTTGAAGCTACCGTAGTTGCGGTTGTCGACCGTGATCGTGATCCCCAGCGTGAAACTGAGACTCAGTGCAACCAAGTTAAAGTCTTGTAAGGTGACAGATTGAAGGGTCAATATGGGCTGTTTAGGCTTTAGGAGTGTGAAGTACAGGATCAGCATGACTCCCACAATTATGAGCAAGAGAATGACCGAAACCGCGCAGCCGATTTTGAGGCGTTTTCGGCTACCCATGACTTTTTCCCTTGATGGGTGTTCGGGATTAGAGAGAAGAATGTGATAGCAGCACAAGTTTTTGGCTTTGGATTAGTTCTGTGTTTACATAGTTCCCAAGTGCAGATATGGGTGAAGATGGGGATTATTCCAAGGTGAGGTGATATCTGTGCAGAAGACAATGTGAAGCGTCTTTTGTTGGATTGTTGTTGTTCGTTTCACTGTAAACCAGGATGAACATTGGAGAAATCTCATAATTTTAGGCTTGACCTATGCTCTTGTCCATCAGGTTGTTCTGATGCCATTTGTTTTTTTTTTTTTTTTGTCAGGAACTACAGTCTAGAGGCCCAAACAAAAAGAGTGTTCTATCCATTCGATTGCTTGAGAAACCAGGTTATGCCCAGAAACATATTCTCCGGGTGGCAATTTCCGACATGACCGACAATCCGATGCGAAATGACAAGATAGGGGGAAAAACCACCAACGGCCTGTTTGGTTGCGTTAGCAAAATAAGCGTGTAGTGTAATAGGTAATTACCCTGTAATGTAACAGGGATGTACTAACTATTACGCCGTTTTGTTTAAGTAATGCAATACCTATTCTGCTATTAGTTTTCGCGAGCGACTTATGTAATAATTGGTAGAGATAAGCAAGACAAACCAATCGAACCAGTCAATTCGGTTTGGTTCTTAGGGACGCCGATTTGGTTCTCGGGTCCATAAAATTGAAATTGGTAATTTTCAATTCGGTTTTTCGGTTTCGAAAGAATTGATTGAACTAATTATCTTTTTATTTTTTTTATTTCTCAAATATAAATCTAATAATCCACTGGTTATTCTTTTATTTCTTAAAATGCAAACTGATTTTAATTGATTATTAAAATTAAAGTTTGTGTTGCTTATCTCTACTAATAATACACCGGATTGGATCGGGAACCGATCATCCCTAATAATTGGCTAGTATCAAAATTCCCATGACACCACTAGAATCACAATTAAAAGCGATATGGTAGTTATCACTTTAATAGTCAATCGTAATTCATGCGTTATGCATCATATTTGTTATTAGACATATAACTTACTCTACGATATATTATTTTCATCGTAATAATCAATAAATAATCCAAATTTAAATACGTAGTATGTGATTATATTAAAATAACATCAATCTAGAATCCAATTATACCGACAAGTGCCTTACGTGTTACATGAATGTAACCAATCATGGTACGAGATCAGGTTTCAGTTAAAAATCTGTTCAAGAATTAACTGTGTCCTTCATGATTCCATTGAAAAATTGCCTTCTAAACATGTTAAAAAAGAACATTTCTATTGTCAATGGTGAGGGTTCATAAGCACATGTATCAGAACTATAATCAAAACTAGCTGCGCTAAACTAACTTGACATAGATTCCCATTTCCTGTAGGGAAATATGTAGGGAGCGAGCATTCCTCTCCATTGAAGAAGAGCCGCGAAGGAAACCCCTCGCCTTTCGCCACTTTGATGCCCGGCGTGAGCTTCTTTGTGAACGAGATCACTGATTGTTGCTTCCCGGGGACCCGAGGATCAGCCTTTGTGGCCGTCGCGTTTGTCTCTCCTATCAAGAAGGTCGATCCTGGCAGTCCCTGAAGGAAGATGGTATCGTTCAGCCCAGGAAAGAATGTGCCGTTGAGTGAGTAGGACTTCTGGAAGCCACGGGCCGCTTTCTTCAGTTGGATGGCGGTGAACCAGTTCTCAAAACTGATCTCTTCCCAGTTGAACAGGGTGACCCGGACGGTCCAGCCATTCTTGTAGTCGGTGTTGACGTGCCAGTTTATGGTCACCCCGCAATTGTCGCCGCATGGCAAGGGTCGGGGATGTGGAAGTGCTTTATCTTTGCCCATGCCACGGCTTTGGCCGTCCTGTTCTGGAAGGGGACCAGGAGGGCTTCCGGGGGGAGGAGCATTGCTTGGGCCTTCTGGTTGCATGAATCTGAGCTATGGCAGCCGCAAGCACAGTGTTGCAAGGGATGACCGACTTGTTGTAGTATGCCGAGAAGGAAACGCAGCAACGAGAGGTCGTTTTCGTTGGCCTCGAGATGTTGCAGACCACTTGCCAACTTGCAATGGCCGAAGTCGTGGCCTGGAGGCCGCTGGGGTCCGGGAACTCCGCGGGGTCCACTCGGATTGGTGGGCCACATCGGTAGTCAGGGTTGAGGGTGCCCACGATTTTCCATTTCTCGGGAGGATGGAACGAGGTTAGGTTAGTGTCGGGTGGGAGCTTGTACACTTGCACCTGGAATATGGACTTTGCTTGGCTCGGGTCCATGATTGACGGCAAGATGCTTCCGTTCCTACAGCAGTAGGGCAGTTTCCCGATCTTTGTATCGTTCGCCCTCTCCCGGGGCAAATCCGCGATGACCGGTTTCTTCTGGCAGTTCATCACTTGGGAGAAATCAAGGCTCGTGTAGTACTGCGACGCGACCCCGTAGATGCAATCCGAATAGTCTATCTGGTGAGTGTATGCTCCTCTCATTGTGTATATGAACTCCCCTCTCATCCACTCCCAAGTCAAGTTCCAATGGTCGAGGCGGCCCAAAGGGTTGTCGTTCTCGATCGTCACCTGGGCTAGATAGTTGCTTTCGTAGGCTTGGATCACATCGTAGCTAAAGGAGAGGTCGCCCTTCTGACGGGGCAATAGCTTCGTTTCTGTTGCTTGACCTTGTACTTTCGGATCGCGAACGCAGCAGGTGTACATCGAAGTCTCTGCCAAATCGCATTTCTTAAAATTTAGAGCAATTGCAGAAGGAGGATCAAGTGATCTCGTGCAATACACAGTTGATCAATCTTGGAGTTCAAGCCAGTCGGCGAAATCACGGTAGGTTGCAGAAGAAATGTGATCAATGCTAAGATAATATCGACATGAGATGTGCCACTTACTCTTATGTGCAGGTGCAGGACATTTGTATCCATCATTCTCAAGCCGTATCGTCTTTGGCATTGGGATGCCCGGCGGTTTCACGCCAAACTGTGTGCCTGAGATCTGAACTACCGCCTGGATTTGGGTCAAATCCCCTGCGGTCTCGATTGAGGTCTTCAGATCCGTCTGAGGATACCCCGAGAGGTGCGTCCCATTCCCGACTGAGGCCGGGAATTCCTCGCCGTCAAGCAGGATTGCCCCGCCTGCTGAGACTAGAATCTCCTGGTGCTGGAATCCAATGAACATCTTCCAGGCCTGGAGCTCATGCGTGCCTGTGTTCAAGACGGTCGCGGTCGAGTTGAAGGCCCAAGACTGCGCCGAAGCGTTCTTCACGTGCGGGAATTCCTTGGTCCTCGTGATGAAATCATAGGAGATGAAGATGCCGTTGCAGTTCTCTTCCGCGGGAGGAGGAGCTGCAGGTGGATCATAATCGGAGTCCAGAGCATGGACGCTGTTCTGATCTGCGAAAGGAACGAAGAGAACGATGAACAAGCCCAATGCCCTTCTGGCTTCACTCATGGTGTCCTAGGATTGCAGCGGACTTTCAAGAGAGATCTCTCCAGGAAAATCTCATCTGAAATGCACCTGAAGATTTCATTGATGGGTGCTCTTTTCCTTATTCTTTTGTCCAAAATGACCGAATCTTGATCTTTTGGTTATTAGAGAGAGAGAGAGAGTGAAAAGTGGGTGAAGGGGAAAAGTGGCAATGGAGCGGAGAAGCAGTAGTGTGGCAAAATTAGGAAGGGACAAAATCAGCTCTCCATTCTCATCCTCTCAAAGTCAGCGATGGCTCTGGACAGTTAACAGGCAACGGCTTTTGGGGTCCTTTTCACTTAAAATTTGCAAATAGCGTTGGGCATCCTGAGAGAGGTTGACAATCCCTTAATTCTCATCTGTTTTTTATTTGTTTCTGGTCAATTGGCTCTAAATACTATGGTTTTCTCTCTTGTTCCTGAGATAATAGCAGCTCCAGTTGACAAAAGCAAAAACATGCGAAGAAATTTAATTGATTCTGAGCTCCTAACATTAAAAAACTGGAGCAATTATGATGCTGCAGTAAGTTATGTGTAGGATCAAGTTCAAATTACAGACATGATCTCACCGACACTTGCTATGCATCTGTGCTCCGAGTGGCGGACTTCAGCTAGTCACGAGGATTGTTAAAGCCGGCAGTGACAAATTTTAGGCGATGTGCCAGAAGCTCGATTTTGTTAGAGCCTCCAGGCAATTCCATAACATTTACATCTCAAATTGAACAAGTTAGAGTTAGGAGTCAGAGAAGACAAAAACAATTGACTATGTCCAAAAACCAGAACAACACAATATGGGCTTTACAGTCATCATGAAACTTCATAAACTTTCGCTCTGGGAAGAATCCTAACTCAATTACTAAAGCAATTAAAGATTGATCAACACTTTCCATACACAAAAAATCCCTAGTTATACTAGCACTATGTTCGATAGCTTTCCAACTGTTCCTTCTTATACTCTGGTAACCTCCAAAAGAGGCGATCCATCTTCGGTACAGACATTGACTGATGACCATCTAGATAGCTTTGGATTTACAACATCTGGTAGATTTCTGAGTGACACTTCTTGTGCTCTGTTGACCTTCAAGGAAGTCGTTTGCGATTTCCTCGTGGTCGTGGACATTAACAGCTTCATTTTTTTTTCCCTTATTCAGAAGGCCTTCGATGTGGAAATTACACTTATCAATAAGGAGTGTCCTCCACATCGGAGGGCTTGGTCTTTGATTTCGGCGCTCTAGAGGGCCTTGACGACTTCGGAGATGATGTCGACCTAGCCTTTTTCCGTTTTTGTTTCTTCTGTCCTTTTGGAAGTTCTGTCGGTGGTGAGTCTTCGATCATACCAATTGCAGGTTGGCCTGACCCAGATTGTTCATAATCTACTAGAAATCATCCGAAGTGACAAATGACAAATTAGAAGACAAAAGAATATTTAGGGTTCATTGAAAGACCAAGTTGACATGAACCAGAGAGAAAATGAAAAACTATAACCAGCTCATATAGGATAAGAAACATATTAGAGAATTAATTGCTGCAAAACCTCGTATTGATATGATCTGGAGAACATACATATACTTATTTCAAGGGGATATTACTGAAATGACTAGAAACGATGTAACATCTCCGCTGAAATAGAGAAGAGAAAGGAAGGTTTTAAAACAATCGAGCATTTCTCTCTAAGCCTCTCAGATCGTAAGGAATCGCCAAGAGTGAACAAGTTACAAGCAACGATTAAAAACTGTCGTGTCACAAGTGAGAGTTTTCAGAGGACAATCTTTCGCTACCCGAAAAAAGAGGAAAATGATGCACTGACATAGAAAATGGGAAAACCAATGTCTATATGGAGTAGGACGTGTGCAGCATCAAGGATGAAGCTGAGGTTGCAATTAAGAACCTTCAATCTTTTATACTGTGTCGGATGTAAGTTAATGCACTCACCATTGCTACTTTCAACTCATAGTTTTCTCTAACATATGGGAAGGAAAAGAACTCAGAAATAAAAATTTTGCAGTCTGTTGCTTCTTGGAAATCTTATGGAGGTAAAATTTCATCATTTGCGAAGTATAAAACTGTCCTGCTGACAATTAGACGCACAGAGATGGCACAAACCATGTTTCTTTCCATCTAGCGAATACAGAGAGCTGCAAATTAGCAGAACGGAAATCTACAAAGACAACATACCCGGAGAGGACCTTGGACGATGACACACCCTATTAGAATCTCCAGGCTCACCAATTGAACCAAGCGAACCCGAGAACTCGGGTGCGGCCCTGAACTCATTCATCTGCATTATCCCAAACGAAGTAATCACAATCATAAAACAGAATTTCATGAAAAATCAAAAACCACATAAAACCAAAAGCTATATAAAAGAGCGGAAATTTGTGTGTTTGATCACATACCCAGCTGGGTCCATTACCAGATGGACCGTCCCATCCAATATGAGAAACATGCTTAACATCAGTCGGGTACCCGATTTCCATTTCGCGTTCCTTCAGGACTACAGAACGAATACCCCCCATCAACTACCATTTGATTCACCTACATGTGACAACACAACCCCAAAAACACAAAGTGCAAAAGCATCCATTTTTCCTCAACTCAAACCCAATTATGCTTGCTTCACAAAAGAAAGAAAAGAGGGCATTACTCACCAAAGATTTGGGAGATGTACTTGAAGCTCTTGCAGATTCCTTTGATCGTCATTGTCAGGATAGATGTAGCTCAACCCCTCCAGAACAAGCAGCCCCCCTAAAATCTTCGACAAGCCGGTCGAAAAGGGATGATGTTTCCTTCTTTCGTCCGCTTAAAACGGCACAATGTAATCGAAGGGGGAATGCAAGAACGAATCACGCTTTTTTTTTTTTTTTTACCTTTAAAAGGAAACGAAATCGAATCGGTCTAATGGAACATCTTCATGTTTCTCCGTCCTTCCATCAGTCTGCCCGCGAAGGCACCATCCTCCATTCGCTCAAAAGGGGTCTTCGCTAATGGCGAAATTGAGCGTACCCCTCTGCTCAAATCAAGCGTCTCGGCGTGCAAATGCGGGAATCTCCGCGCATTGGTGTCGCGGCGAGGAAGGTGATGACGGTGATGATGAAGGGTGATTCGGGTTCTTTTCTAATTTCAAAGCAAGGGGAAAAAAAAATTGAGGAGTTGGAAAAACAGAGGAGGAAGAAAGGATAAAGAGAGGAGATGAAGGAGATGGACATGAGAGAAACAACAAGACAAAACAACCATGAATAACCTCCAGATCACAGGTTGTTGGACAGAGAGTGAAACAAACGTTGTATCAAACTTCAATTTAAACTGCTTTACGATATTTCCTTTGATCAAGCAATTTCATTTTTCATTTATGGACCCTTTTGTTCTGGATGGTATAGAATACGGTACCGTCATTTTGTTAATAAATTTTAGTGCGATCAATATCAATCGAGGGAGTTGTATGTTGTAGTCGGAGACAACAAGTTAAGACGGATTAGTAAGTGTGACGGCATTTAAAAAAATAGTTTTCGCGTTGTAAATACGATCGTAGCAATTACTATATTCAATGACCTTATAGCTCAAAAGCTTGAATTTTCCGAGTTAAATTAGGTGCAACTGAAAATTATCATGGACTCGGGGATTTAAGTTGGCTGGTGATGTCGATAATAAGACACTCAAAAAATTTACCAGGTGCTATAACAAAGAAAAGCCAAATGTTGTAATGAAGATTACATTGACTATTCAATGTGAGTTGTACTATTTTTGGCTAGGCAAATCATTCTATCTACCCATAAATTTGCTTTCCAATTCACTTGTGGCAGAGAAAACAACAGTTTCGAACAATTAATGGGATGCTCATCAAGCGTTTTCAAGCACGATTTAACAAAGTCAGACATCGTGAGTCCTACAAGACGTCTTCTAGGCGGTTTGAAATATTTTCATAATTTCCATGAATGTGAACCTGAATTTGCTGGACCATAAACTCAAATTCACATTTAATTTCATGAACCATACAGTACATTGAAATCTTCAAACGTTCCAATTAAAGAAATCAGAACAGACTCACAAAAACTCTCCAAGAGAGAGGATAGAAAGACGTTTTTCTCAACCATTCAGTAGAAATTATTGGAATGTGGTTTACACTTCCCTTTGACAGGAAAGCACGGGAATCTCATTCCCCTGTGAGCATGCAGGGGCTCAGGGAGTAGTATTGACGGAGGTCTCAAGTGAGAGAATTTTATAGTTTAAACTTTAAACTCATATTTTTATTGATAGTTTGGATTTAAGCGTATGTGTGTATATGTATATATATAATATATATTCGCTTGTAATTAAATATATAGCGAGTGATCCCTAATTTAAAGGTGAATTGAATAAAAACTTGTGTCGATTTCTTTCTCTCGCTTTTACGCTTTATTTCATTTGTAATTTGTGCATCGAACACCCGCTCGCTCATTCGCTCGCTCGTTCCGGCGCTCCGACCCCTGTTCTCGTGCTCCCCGTAGTACAAGCTCTTGAGGGCGAAATCGTCCCTCCACACTGACCACCCGCGGGATCAATGTGATCAGTGATCACCAATGTTTGATTGCATTACCTCGATCCAGAGTTCTCCTTCCAAGGCCGGCCCACGACTTGCTTGAGCCCTTGACGGGCTTGAGACCGGGGCTAGCGATCACACAGCTCTGGATTGAGATCCCAGCGTTCTATATTGGTCGGTCGGACCCTGGGCCGTGACCATGTTGGACTGACCACTCATGGGCTTCCGGCCACGAACTTGCAATTCTGCGACACGACTGCCGAGTCACCGACGATGAAGTCTAACTTGCCCGTGATGTAGCCGTCTCGCTAACCTGACGATTGCGTGAGGGCGTAGAGGGTGTCTTGGTAGGCATCGATGCGGCAACGGTTGATGTTTCTGCAGCCCGGCGGTGCTCTGGAATCATCATCGCCATCACAGCTGCATTCAGACATTTGACCGATAATGCAGAGTAAAAACTGTACTCTCTGGTCACGCTTATCACTCCTTATTTCAAAGTTTCCGTAGTTATAAACCACCAAGACATGAGATGAGGGCGGTTCTTACCAGCATTACGGAATTGAATGTCGTTGTACCATCAATGAAAATTGAGGCTGCCAGTGATTGCTGTTGAAAGTATTCATTTAGATATCTCTAAGTTTGTGGTTATGAGTCTTTTATGACTCTCATACAAACTGAAAGTGTTAAAGCTTCCGATGGTCAATAACCCAACATTACCTTCTGTTCTTGGAGACGCCTCATGGAGTCTGCCAATCTATCTGCAGACATTCCCAAAAAACTCCTCGCAATCAACCAAAAAGTGAGAAGGACACCAAGAGTGTCTAAGTTTGCATACGATGATCATTTTAATGTCAAAATTTTTTCAACGGCTCACTTAAGTAACAAATTTGCTAAAAAACGATCACTTACCAATGGCAAGAGATTCTTGCCAAAAAATATACGTGGTATTATAATTAACACTTCCTAGTGACATGGCATTTATAATTAAAAAAATCCAATTGCGTGGCAAATTCTTTTAAAAATTCAATCCATATGGACAATTAAAATTAAAAATAAGCAAAATTTTTAATTACATTAAAAATAAGTTAAAAAAATGAAAAAAAATTTGAAAAAGAAAAGGGATGGTTGGTGGGGTTCCTAAGCCTCGGCCAGTGGCCGACGACCCTTGCCAACCACAAGCGAGGGTTGCGTCCTTACCTAGATCTGGTGAGGACCAACAAATCTTCCCAAATCCGATGATAGCTTAGGGACTTGTGGTTTGTAATGCTCATCGCTACAAGTGCCCTTTAATTTTTTAATTTTTTTAATTTTTATCTTTTTTTTAATTTTTTTTAAAACTTTTAGCTTTTTTTATTGATGTCAGGATTCTCCAATGAGCCTCGTAGGATTTCTGGCAAAGCTCATAGCAGTGTTTTTTTTT
>JAGVVM010003447.1:0-28901 GCA_019149425.1 Psidium friedrichsthalianum
CTCTTTGTCTCCAAACGGCCCACTCAATTCGAACTAATTCCCCCATTCCAGCTTTAATCCGTGACACTGGGATTGACCACACCAGTGTAGTTAAGTTACTCATCCATCGCTTTGCATATGAATCTCCTCATGAGACGTACAATTATAGCTTTAAGGATTGTAATATAGGCTTGTCCCTGGCATCAATGTGTATTTTTTGCTGAAGCTTCATGCCAATTGTTCAAGAAAAGGTTACGCGTTGAGCTTGTAGTGAAGTCAACACTCGCTCCATCTAAGACAACCAATTATAAGCCTTCTCATTAACTTCCTTCAGTTCTTCCAATGCCATTTCATAATCAAATACCCTTGTTACCATTGCAGCCTTCCAAATCAACTTTCTAAATTTCAATCCTTTGTGATGCAGCTAAGTTCTCATAAGGTGCTCAAAGCAAAATCCATGTTCTGCTTCAGGCATTAGATTTACTAATGCTTGCACCGATCCTTTCTGCTTGTCACATAAGAAAGTCTAGTACTTCAAAAATCTCAGGGTCTATAGTCCACAAGTTGCGCAATCAAACAAGTACCGCCATGTCTTGTGCTTATTGTCCATCGACTACCATGTTAAAGGGATGTATTATTTTTGCCAATCATGTTCACTGCTACCAGAAGTATGCGTTGTATCTTAATGACAAATGTCAACCATCAAACCCCACACAGCACCTACATTCTTATGGAAACCCCTTAATGCATCTAGAAAAACGAACACTCCTCACACTTGAATTGGTCTTGACATGCCTCAGTC
The DNA here is from genome assembly GCA_019149425.1 of Psidium friedrichsthalianum. NCBI lineage: Eukaryota > Viridiplantae > Streptophyta > Magnoliopsida > Myrtales > Myrtaceae > Psidium > Psidium friedrichsthalianum. Next base: position 782 of record JAGVVM010003447.1, read on the forward strand.
TTGTTTACGTATGTGTATCCTGGGCTGGCATAAAAAAAGTTCTTGGCAATAGCTCATAAGCAACCAAAATTGCTCCTCCTCATTCCATGTGATTATTCCTATTGGTGTTTCCCTAACTCTGTAGACCATTGCCCTTGATATCAAAACATTCTTAGACTCCATCAATCATCTTCATTGAAAACCTGGCATGTATGTACAAGCTTAATGGTTTTGACTTGCAATGTACGTTCCCTTTGCACTTTGGAAGCAAAAATAATCCAATCACAGTCCTCATGACACTACCATCAACTTACTTTGGTCCATTCTTAATGAACCTTTCTCATCTCCCATTTTTATGACATAGTTCCTAACAGACTACAAACTTCTTAGAATTACTAAAATACATCCCCAACTTGAAGACAGGATTCATCGTATCCACTTGAGCATTGAATTTGGGCTGTGTATAGTTATTTTGGCTTCTCATATTCAATAAATTTACATTATCGGCTAAAATGTCGACATACGAGTTAGTTTCTCCAACCTCTCAATTTCCCTATATTGAACCGTCCACATTGACACCCTCATTTCTTGAATTTCTTCTATACAAGTCATTCAAGTTGATAATAGGAAGCTCATCTGCTTTAGCAAAGTTGGTATCCCTACTATCATATATGGAATAGTTTACTTCTTCACAGGAAAAAGGATACTTTTAATGTCAAAATTTGTGTATGGATATCACTTTGGTGCCAAAAGTTTTAATCAGATCACTTTAATATCAAATTTTGAAAAAAATGATCAATGCAATGCCAAGTCCAATTTGTCCACCGAAAATCCAATGTGGCCTTATTTTGTTAATATATGACGCCAACGTGATTCACTAGAGATCCACCATTGCATTTTTAAAAATTAAAAAAATTTATTTAAAATAATTTGAAAATTAAGTTGTAAATTTTTTTAAAAAAAAAGGTTAAAATTATAATAAAAAAGGGGAAAGCACAAGCCCTCACTCTCGTCGCCACCCCACTGTCGTCGGCAACGACTAGCAAGGGTGAGGATGGCCAGTAAGGGTCGCCGACCCTCGACCAGGGGCTGGCGACCCTTGCTGGCGGTAGGCGAGGGGCCTGCAAGCCCTTGCCACCAGTGGTGACTCTTGGCCAGACGTGGCAAGGGCTTGCAGGCCCTCGCCTACCATCAACGGGGGGTCGTCAGCCCCTTAGCCCAGATTTGGGCAAGGGCCTAGGCCCTTGCCTACCAAGTAGTAGGGGCGCTAGCCACTGGCGGGGGTCAGCGACCCCCCCTGGCCATCCCCCACGGTTGCAGACGATGGTGTGGGTGACGTTGGCGTTACAGCAACCCTCATCATCTGTGCTATCTCCTTTCCCTATTGTTTGTTTTTTTTTTTCATTTTTAATTTATTTAATTTTATATTTAATAAGAATTTTATTTTAAACGAATTTAAATTTTAGCTAATTTTAAATTTGAATTTGATGTATGTTTAATTTATTTTAAAGTGCAGAAGTCCACTGGACTTTTTATTTTTTAAAATGTGATTTTACATCAAAAAATTATTTGTTAATACACATGACACTTTTGGTCAAGATAAGCATCAAAGTGATCATTTAATCTCCAACTTGGCACTAAGTGATCTAATTGACTCTTTTGATACTAAAGTGATCTTCGTACAAAACTTTTATGCTAAAAGTGTGTGTGTGTGTGTGTGTATATATATATATAATATATATATATATATTTATTTCCCTTCTTCACATTCCTCACCTGTACAAAATAGAAGAAAAACAAAACAAAAAAAAAAAAAAGTTAAAAAGTTCGGATACCAAGGACCACACGACAAAACATAACACCCGTAAAAAAAAAACAAACAAAAAAGTAAAAAGTTCCGATATCAAGGACCATGGCAGCACCTAGGGACCATGATGGCACCTCTTGTACTTACAAAGTGAACATATGTATACCACTTGCAATTACAAAATGAAATTCCTATGCGTTGATTCGCACAAAAGGATAGACAAACGCAAGACAGATCTGACCAAGAAAGTCGTCACTGCCGCCCACTGCCATTTTTCACATTTGACAAACACATGCATAACCATATTGATTGTTAACACCTAAATTTTGACGTCTTATTTAAGCATGTATTGAAATAGAAATTAGGGATCGACCTCAATCCCTGCAAAAATATTTAATTTTCATATTCGCATTCCTCGTTTCATATATCGCATAGTGTTATTACATTCAATTGGATCGTCGAATTCATGGAAAAGGTAGGATTTCGGATGGGAGCAGGTGCTTGAGAAGTAAATAAAAAAAAAATGTGGATATCTATGGTCCAGCGCGGATGGCAAGAAATTGGCTATTCTTTTAAACAATTGAGGTATGTACACGTGATTGACGAGCAGAAATCAAAGCGAGAAGGAAATCAAGACATGATATTCGATTGAGAGGTATACTCGCAGCTGCAATTCATGATCAGATCGTGTGCAGGGAAGAGCATATATTCAGTCATATTCTCTAGTCTCAAAGAAAACGAGTGCATAAAATGGAAAAGAGAAATGAAAGGAGGAGACAAATCAATGAAGAAGATTGGCGCATTTAGCAAAATCAGGGTAGAGGTGAGCAAATTGGACTGACCGGACCGGGACCGCCTGGATCGGTTCCCCATTCTATAGAGGTCCGGTTCGGTTCCCGGTTCCTAAAATTGAAACAGGTGACCGGGTGGTCAGTTCCAGGTTCCCCGGTTTCCCGTTCCTAGGACAGGACCAGTCCTTTTTATTTTTTTTTTTCTAATTTCGTCTGTGAATTTCTTTCGGCTCCTTGGGCCTCTTGTTTTTTGCCACTGAGAAGTCATTTTACATAACATTGAAGTTCTATAACGTTATTGATATTCACAATTAGAGAGTAATTTGGGCTACAATTTTTTTTTTTGTCCGGCCCGATCCGGTTTTCGATCCGGTCCGGTCCTCGGGATGGTCAGTTCGGTTCCCGATTTAGACAAATTGGGAACCGAGACCACCGGTCTAATTTCCGATTCTTGAGGGGAACGGATGGAACCGGGATCGATCATCCCTAATTCAGGGGATAGGCCCGAGGAGCAGTCAATGGGTTGCCGCCAATCAATGAAGCAAAGCACTCAATGGACATAAGTAACGGAGAGAAAGAATCGATGGGTGCCATAAATAAGAGAAATTTCCTTTCACCTGGGGAATTTTTCTTCACAGGAAGAAAGACGATCGGACAAGGAAGCCCCCATGCTTAGCTGAATGACGCGACGCACGCTTGTAGCTGCTCATGCCCCTTGCTTTTGCCACCATTGCTGCTCCCGTTGGTGGTCCTTGTTGAGGTGGTGCTATCCAGTTGACGGATCAGCCGTGTTCCACCTGAGTTGCTATCACCATCACTGTGCCGGCTACTTTTTGATCCATCCGAAGTGCTGTCCATCACCCTTGGTGAGTTTGCCATCCACAGATCAACACGCCACCGCCCAGCTACCTAGCCGGGCCACCCTATCGTTACACTTGCTGCTGCCTCGTCGTCGGATCAGCCCACCGCGCCGTCGTGTGTGAGCTGTGCGAGCAAGTCCCCCGCGTCCGAGCCGAGCCGTGTGTGTCCTTTGCTAAGGCAAAGAGACAAAGATTTTCCCACATTATCCGCAAATCTTATCCGACTTCAAACAGGAAACAAACATCTGCAATATTTCAAAGTTAGGTAAAATTTAATTGCTGAAGTTTGTTTCTTATTTTGAAATTTATACGGATTTCAGAAGATATTCTATTTAGAAAAGTTTTATCTGTTAATATTGTAATAAATAAATAAAAAACATTTAAAAAAAAAAAAAGAGAAAGGCACTGAAAGGGCATTAGGATAAGTTTAGGTTAATCAAGTCCCCACGAATTTGCAATTTCTGATTCGTAGAAATAAAACATTGCTCTCGATGCTTTGTTTAGATGTTTACTCGATCTATCGTAAACAGATTAGTGGCGACTCCAAATAAAAATCTTTTTGCATGAAATGATTGAATCGTAAGTCGTAAATTAGTATGCACAGACGAGAGTCCAAGCTAGGTTTAATATCTTAGCAATCATTAGCTTGAAAAGTAATCTTTGGGTAACGACATTGATTCAAAAAGTTGCAATCACCTTCCTGACGAAAGAAGGATCAGTTGTACTCTCTTGATTAAGAAATTCATGGAGAAGGTTTATTTTTAGGAATCTTGGGAAATTCGAGAGGAAATTCGTTTAGCTTGAGATGATTTCGAGCGAAAATGCCCCCGACAAGGTGCGGAAAAGGGCACGTAAGACGCACGTGGTCCTCGTCCGGCGAAACTTTGTATCACTGGTATGGTGGGGGTTATTTGAGATCAAGTCATCACTTCATGGTGCTTTTTTTTTTTTTTTAAAACGAACATCACTACGAGAATTACTTATCCTTTAAATGCCCCATACTTACCCTGAAAAAATTCTTACTTTTGCTGTATAGTTTTACCCTTTTTTATTTGTGATTGTCACTATTACAGCCAATTTATTTTCAACTATAAGCAGTTGAGAGAAATGTTACATTCGTGTGTTAAGCATTCGAATTTATTTGAACCGGAAAATAATTTCCGTCGTTTGTCAAGGAATTGATTTTCGGCGACCGGCGGCGGAGGAAATACGAGAAAGAAAAGGAAAAAGTGTGAAAGAACAAGAAAGAAAAGATGAAGAAATGTTTTCCTCTTTCAAAATGAGGAAAATATTTTCCGCACTTTTCAAAGAGAAAGAGGGAAAATTTTTTTCCATTGGAGGAAATTTTTTTTCCAGAATTAAGCCTATTTTCCTTCCGCCCCCCCAAACGCTGAAAAATCCGAAAAATTTTCCAGGAAGTTGTTTTCCATGACACCAACGGCGCCTAAAAACTTTTTACAATACAAGGGATAAGTGTATTGAAATCCTAAAACATCACAAAAGTGTATTGAGTCCTAAATTTTTAAAAAGCACAATCAATGCACAGAACCTATCACGAATGCGCTTGATTCCTACAACCTTTTTTGCGACAAAAAAAACTACAATTTTCAAAAAGTGAAATGAATTCTTAAACTGTCCTGAAAATGCAAATGAGTTTAAAACTTTCAAAAATTATAATCAAGGCCTAGTTAAACAAAGTTAAACGAAAGGACTTAATTGCACAAATATGACAAGTTTTGAACTTATTGTTTTTTTTTTTTGTTGGAAGTTCAAAACTGATTGTAATTTTGTGACAAATTTACGACTTGATTGCACTTTTAAAAGTTTTTTATGACTCAATCGCACTTTCATAACAGTTTTAGGACTTTCAAGTGTACTTATCCCATAATCGAATGATGGTTCCTAATAATTTAACATCTTCCTTTCTCCCCCATTTGATTTCCAACCACCAATACACTCTGTCTTGAAAGTTCAAGAATTTTAATTCGGAAGAAGATAAAGTCAAACTTATTTTACGACTTACTTTCCATTATTTTGTGGAAATTCTATGGGGGCAAAGCCTTTGTGAAATTTTTTTCTTTCCGACTGAGTGAAATATCTTTACTATTCCACAGATGAGAGTCAAATGCGGAGATAATTTCTTACATAGTGATCCAAATAGAGAACCCCTCGTACTTAATCATGTGCCAGAATCGAACGTTTGTCGTATGCCTTAAATCACCAATGTATTGCATTTCTAATGATTAAAGTCACTTTCATGATAATCGTCAAGCGAATTTCTTCCCGAGCAATACAGGCCCGTCCATAACTTGGATCTCCAAGCTTTTGCTTTGTGACGTTTTTTCCTTCTTTTTATGGCGGATCATCATGCAAAAACTCAGTGATTGTCGAAATTCCCTCACGGTGGTCCATCTCACTGACCAACATGATTTTGACCTAACTTTTTGCTGGTGCCACATCTGTCGTTCAATTCGGAATGCTCTTGCCAATGTCGCCTTCTCAGACTATGACCCCTAAGAGCTTTTCATAGGTTAAACTTGGGGCTTAAGTAAGTTTTTATTAAATGAGTCCTTTGCTTAGTATAATCACGAGATCGTTTCCAAATCTTAGTCAATATAAAAATACCTAAGTCGGCTCGAATTCTGAATTAATGAGTTTGAGCGAAGAAGTCAATCAACAGTCATTTCAACAATTTACAATTAAGTGTATAGCAGATATTGTCTCGTTATTTCGACAACTCATATTTTATCATGATGAGAAGAAGGTGACCTTCGTACATAATAAGAAATAGGACTGAGGTATGATATGAATTTGAGGAGAATTATACAGGTAATTTGAATTTAGATGAATCCTAGTAAGATAGACATAAAACGACAAGTTCGGTAAAAAGTCCTAATCATGTATACTTGAGAGGAAAAAAACTCAGTGGAAGTCCTAAATCATGTATGCGTAATGTTATGAAAACTAAATTACTACTATCCTTAGCCATTCGTGAGGTCCTAATGGTTGAGATGGAATGGATTGGCAGGTACCAATATATGTGAGAATTTTCACTAGAATAGTAGGAAAAAAACTGACATCCATGGTGGGGAAATGATTTATAAGTGTTATCCACTCCCAGGGCAGCAATTTAACATCTAACTATACATGAAATAGGTCATTTTATCATCTTGATTTCACATTTACAATAATGACAATCAAGACGACTAATAAGAAGAAATGCCATACTCGGCTTCAAATTTGCTAGTTTGACTATTAATTTTCATCGTTAAAAGCCAACATTTGATTTGAATATTTAGATAATGAATCTGCATTCACCTAAAAGATTAAGATTTTAAAACAGTTATTATTAGTCCCACAAAAATTACATTGTATCAAAGCAAAGTTAGTTTAAACCTCTTTCAAAAGTTCTGATTTATCTCCCTTATTGTATGGTTTCCACACTTAGTTTTAAATCAAAGTCTAGCTTACGTGTGAAAAAGAGGGTTAGAATACTTACATACTATAATTATGCTTCTTTCTAAAAGTTTAAACTTTTAAAACAGTTGATAGAAGTTTCATAAAATTAACATAAATTAGCTTCCAATGTGTGTCGCCACCTAAAAATGAAATTTCTTAGTTATGGATTATTAGATTAATTATTTAACAACTCAAGTTCTCCCAAAACCATTCCAAATCACAACTTATGCTTCAATATTTAACGTGTAAAGAGTTTCAATAGAAATCACCACTACTAATCATTTTTTGTATATTGATTAGAAACCTAAGTAAATTAATGAGAAAACTAATTACTTCTACGAATCAGAGATAAAAGTCTGGGGACTGGATTATGCTAGATTACCCTAGCGCCCTTTCGGTATCATTTTATTTCATGAAAAAATTTGTCAAACAACATTAATTGATTTTACCATAAGTCACTAAAAAAAGGTTACCATGCGGGTTCACAATAAATTAATGAACATTTAGAAATCAAACAAACTCAAGGAAGCATGCGCCGCGCAGAACATTATTTTTTTTAAAAAAAATTTGCTCTTTTATGAATGCATGAAAGACTATACTATACGCAATGCATGAAATTATTCTAGGATGCAATGACATGAATTAATGCAAGAGTAAAAGGCAACCGCGATGAGATGGAAAAAATGACAATGTAGCAAGAGTGATGACATAGTAAAGATCATATGGCATATATGACGTAGCAAAGATGGCATGTCATGGATGATGTGGGATAAATGACATGGCATGGATGATATGGCAAGGATGACGTGGCATAGAAGACATGGCATAAAATGACGTGATATGTATGATGTGGCAAGTATGGCATAACAAGTGTGGCAGGCATGTATGACATGGCATGGGTGATTTTTTTTTATTTTTTTGGATGGATTTATTTCCTAAAATAGAAACTATGTCAAAACAATGTTTATCTGACATATTTTATAGTTTTAAATTAACTAAACCCTAATATATTAAAGATAGATATTTTAGACATGACATTCTATTTAGACATGCAATTCTATCCTAAAATGCAATCTAAATATTTTACAAAAAAGGATTTGATATGCAATTATATACATGATGCTATTTTTAAAAGACGTAATTTTTAAATATGAATATGGATGAATGCAATTTTTTAGAATTTTCGACATTACATCATGCGTTGGATATATTCTAAAAAAAAAAAATCAAGCAATCAAAATAGGAAATTAAATATGCCAATAAATTCAATCAATGAAAGTAGATATATCATCAATTTTTGAGATATTTTGAGAATATTTAAGTTATATTTAATCTGTAATTCTTACGATTAATGATAAAATTTAAATCCTTACCTAATCGAGTATTCCATTAATAATTCTAAAGATGGATTTCCTCGATTATGCAGCAAATTGCGAATTAGAAAGGAAGTTTCTCTAATCAATCTGAATTTTTTTAAAAAGAATATCTACTTTTGATGTAATACACTTGAGATATGCAAAATATGATAAGATATGCAAGTGAATATTTAATCTCAAGATAGGAAATATGTACCTTGTCTCGCAACAATTGCGCTTTCCAAATCTGAATTTTTTTGTTCCAAAATTTGCAGCTCCCGCTCCTTCTTTTGGACCGATCAGTTAGAGGCTCGCTCGGGATTGGACCAGCTTGTTTGGACGTGAACGACTTCAAGAAGGCCGAACCGCGACTTCCACAAGGCCAGCAGCGAGGTAGGATGTCCCAGGACGTGACTCGTCGGCGATATGTTCGCAGCTTTGTGACAAGCGACGATGACAGCAGACTTGGTGACGTCTAATAGCTTCTCACGGTAATGGTCCGACGTCCAGATTGCCAAGCAAACTCCTTGATTCAGATTCAGCACAGTAGCACCACCGAAACTGGACAAGAAGAAGTAGCACAAAGGACAAGCGTTGAGCCACAGGAAGGACACCAAGCAGGGGAGAGGAAAGGTAAGCCCACCAAATCAGGACAAGATCAGTGGGTCCATAAAGCTGGTCAGCAGAGATAAAATCCCGCTGAACGGTAGCAAGGACGGCCAGAAGTCAAGCAGCTGGTAACACCAAATCAGCGGCACTCACGGACCTTCGTTGTGAAAGAAGAAACGCAGCAGGAGCAGTACCAAACAACGAAGATCCCAGCAGAACAGAAATGAACTGTAACATCCGAAAGAACAAAAACAAGCCCGAATTGCTGGCTCACGTCTCGACAAAAAAGGCTGCCGAGAATCCTCTTTGTCTCTCTCTTCCCACGGGTTTTTCTGATTTTTTTAGAGTGAATTTGATCTCTTGCTCCCTGTGAATGAAAGTCGCCCGCCTTTCATAACAAAAGTCTCTCATATCTCTTTGAAGTTCTGGATTCGTGGGAGATGATTGATGATACTCAATGGATTGTTGCTCTTTCTTTGCAATCTTGTAATTTTCCTTTTTGCCTTTAAACGTGTCCACGTTCATTCACCATCAGCCAGCTTGTTCAATGAGCATTGATCTCACACCAATATTTCAGTGATTCCTCCTAATCATGTCCGCAGTCTTGCCTTTATGTTATGATGCTGATTGGTGTCTCAAATCATTGATTGAATATTCCTACCCATATGCCTTTGACGTGCCCAAGATCGTCATTCAGCTTCAATTGATTTCCTTCCTTTCTTCTTTTCATTCTTTCTTATCCCACTGCGAGATCTGCTCCTAGTCACATCGGACAGCCCATGGGTTACTATTTGTAATGGATTTGTTTAAGGTAATATATCAAAATCGTGGGGAATTAGGCCAATTTAGGATAATAACCTAATTGCTTCAAAAAATGAATTTCCCTTATTAGAACACCCACGTGTAGTAGAAAAACTTAGGGGCTTATGGGCTGCATTCAGTTAATTAAGATCTAAAGCACTTATTTAAACTCATTTGCCACCGGTACAATTACGATGCAATATGAAATAATAAATGCAAATATGAAAAACTAATTTTTGTTAGACATTGAGGTCAATCTCTGATTTTTAAGCAATGAATGACTAACTGGATCGTCAAAATTTAGGTGTCAACAATATATTGTTCATTGGCTATTAGTCCTCCATTCCCTAAAATATGACATACTTTGAATGATTTTCTACCCCCACTATGAGCTTTAATTTAAGCTCGGCCAAGCTTCTATTATTTTCTCGATAACTTTATCAGTTGAAAAACAAGCAGTTATTTCCTCAAATTCCTGATGTAATAACAGTATCCAAACTTTCTAAGGTCGACTTAACTCGAGCTCTCGAGTCCTTATTCAAAATAAGGGCCTGTTTGGTGTAGCATTTAGTCAGGAGATTTGAAAAACAAAACTACCTTGGAGTAAAGGAGTTTGATAAAATACAAATATTGTTTGTAACTGCAATTAAAAAGTGCATTTGAATGTAACTTTGACGTAAATGTCATTTGGACAAAAAATACCTTTGTAAATGATTTGATTTTTAATTATTTTTATTATTTCAAATAATTTTATTATTTTTTGTAAAAAACAAAATTATTTTAAGGTTTAATTATTTTATTTTAAAATTTCTTAGAAATAAAAATTAAAAAAATTATTAAATTAAAAATTAAAAATTAATAGCTTTGCATTTTGAAAATGCAACTAAAGTTTACCCTTGTTACTTTGGGCTAAAGACTTTGCGAAAATTAAGATACAATTGCATCTGATACTTAGTTAGTAAAAAAATAAGTAACTAAACACCATTTGTATATTGTGCGAAGGAATTTTAGAGCCCAAACTCATTTCAAATACTGAACCAAACAGGGCCTAAGGGAAAGGTGTTCAGAAAATTCCATAAACATATTATATTTGTGCTAATTTAGTCATAAATCTTTTAATGGTGCCAATTTAGTCTTATACTTTTTCACCTGAAGCCACTTCAATAATTCTAGTGAATTTTGACCTAATATTGCTGACGTGGAGTTGGACAACTTACGTGGCATAGTCTACGCTAACATGGACATTTTAAATGATCTTCCAATAATTCCACATTTTGTTTATTTTATTATGTTTTTTTTCTTTTTTTTCCTTTATTTTTTTTATTTGTTCTTCCCTTTTTCTCCTGTAGCTGGGGAGGGTGAACGCCAGCGTGGGGCCACCTCCCTAGCTACTGAAGGAAAGTTGAACAAAAAAAAAGGTAGAAAAAAATAATTTTAAGAAGTGGAAAATTATTTTAAAAAATGTCACATAGGACGTGCCTATGCCACATAGGTCGTTTAACGTCCATGTCAGTAATATCTAGCCGAAATTAATCGAAGGACTAAATTGATTTTAGGTCAATTATTTAAGACTAAATAAACACATTTAAAAAGTTTAGAATTAAATTGATACCAATAGAATAGATTTATGGCTTTTTTTATCTTTTTTTTTTTTTGTAGTAGAGTAGAGTAAAGTTTAACCATCTTGCACTTTACCAACAAAAAAAAAAGTTAACCCTTGTTGCTTGTATAAAATTGGGTAAAGCTATGTACTAGTTAAAAGCAATCACTAAAGCGATAAGATTGCGGAATTTTAATTTGAATTCAAATCTGATATTTAATGGCGCCTGCCTTGAATGAGAGATCAAATAAACAAATGGAGTATTCTCTCTGCCAACCCTCTTCTTGGTAATTTAATGCCAAGCATGTGATTCTTGGGGCCTGAGTTATTTACTAGTGTCAAGTTTTGACACAGCAACAAATGACTCTAATCGATGACAACAAGGAATTAACAAATCTGAACTCATGTTTGAGTGTATACATATCAAGATCATGTTAGTATTTTTGACATGGTTCGTAAGTAGTCCACATCAATTAATTTCAAGGTCAAGGTTAGTCTCACCAAAAAGAAAAGCTTGCCCCGAGGGACATAATACCCAACTTTTTTTTTTTTTTTGGTCTCATCAATACTACAAATTGTACGGGTATTCTAAAAATACATCCTATCACAGTTCCACCTACAGCGGCCGGCGTCCAACGGGAGCAAAATCTAGCCTTTCTGGCATCTCTCGAGTATATATGTTCTCAATTCAATTGCTTTCTTGTTCTTACCTCTCCACCCACAGGATTTGCATTCTTGATTCACAAATATGTGCCTGGGTAAAAGAGAAAAAAAAAAAATCAAACCCATATTTTTGCAAGAAAAAAGAATTAAGGGATTAAAACTTTTAGCTTGCAAGTTAGTAATACATCTAAAATGACCATTGAAATCATCACCAAAGCCTAATACCATGCGCCTAAATCTAAGTTTCTGGTTCCTAAACACACCAACGATGTCATACGCCTCCTTATTCCTCACAAAACCAAAGTTTGTTCAACCTGAGCCATATGTCCTCAATTCTTCTATCAAATCCCCAAATCGTTGTACGAAGAGCCCCTTCTTCAACTGCCCTCTTGCCATGACCCCAAAGCTCCTTGCTCTGCCTCTCATCTCCCCTGCCCTCTCCCCCACCATTATCTCCTTCGCCGCCCTCTCCACCGCCTCCTTCCTCACGAAATCCCCCACTAACCTGGCCCAGCGCCGGGCCCCGACCCCGACCCCGATCCGCAGGACCTCGGTCACCAGCTTCTCGTTGTAGAACTGCTCCGCGAAGATGGGCCACGTCGCCATCGGGAGCCCCGCGCTGATCCCCTCGAGCACCGAGTTCCACCCGCAGTGCGTCACGAAGCCCCCCACGCTCCGGTGGTCGAGGATTAGGACCTGCGGGGCCCATCCCCGGATGATCAGCCCTTTGCCTTGCGTCCTCTTTTCGAACCCATGGGCAGCCAATCTTCGTCCCGCCCTTCGTCCTCGTCTCTGTTCTCTTCTTTCCTGTCTCTGCTCACGACCCAGACGAAGTCCTGGCCAGAGGCCTCCAATCCCGCGGCGATCTCTCTCAGTTGCGCATCGGAGAACTTGGCCGTCGTGCCGAAGCAGACGTAGACGACCGAGGCGGGCACTCTCGAATCGAGCCACTTGAGGCACTCGTGCCCGTCGCTAGTTGCGTCCTTCCCTCCTCTCTGTGCCTTCTCTTGCAAGCTCCTATTGCACAGCGAAACAGGGCCTATGTGCCAAGCTCTCTTGCCCAGAGCATTTCTGTAGTGATCCACATAACTCGGCTCAAGCTCATAGAACTGTTCACTATCATTCCAAAACATCGATCCACAGCTTCGTCAGCTCTCTTCATCAACATGGTGAAATCAGTCTCAACGCCGATCTTCAGCTCATCCGGGAACTGCGACCTCGTCATCGTGATCTCGTCCGGAAGACCGGGCAAGCGAAACAGCTCATCCTCGGACGAGACCTTCTCGTGTGGCCTGTGCCTCTTCACGCTCTCGTCCGCGCAACATGGAGAAGAAGCTCGTCCCGTGGAAGGCAAGCCTTGGGATGCCGTGCCTGGCTGCAACTTCATTTGCGAAGGGAAGAATATGTCGGCGACCAGCGCGTCCGGGGCCAATTCCTGGACGAGAGCTTCCAGGGGCGGAGACAGCATCGAGTATGGCCCTGAAGAACTTCCGCTGGACTCCTGCGTGGTGACCATGTCGAGGTTCTCGAGGCCTTTCGGGAGGTCGACTTCTTGGGTCGGGAACTCGATGGTTCGGAGGCCGATTCGCGATCCGGCGTCGCTATGTAGAGAATTTGGAGAGAGGGGCGTTGTGCGGGTGGTGATTATGGTGGCTCTGGCTCCTCTGGCCGTGAAGAGCCTGGCCATGTCCAGGGTCGGCAACATGTGGCCGTGAGCCATTAGAGGGAAGAACAGGACATGGACTCTCCGATCGGGCTCGGTTCCCATGGCAAAGACGACGGCGAGGAGGAGGAGGAGGTCGCGGAGGTTCAAGAAAGTGACTAGTGAGGGAAGGGACCAGTTGGAGTCGAGTCATGCTCTTTCTGATCTTCTCAGATTCTTATTACAAGGCCACCAACTTCTAGGTTTGTCTGCCCTGTTTTGAGCTTTGCAACTATTTATATTTTGACTTTACTTTCACATTAGTGATAAAGTTATTTTAGATCATTCACTTTTATTTAGAATTTTTTTAGAATAGATTATAAAAGAAATATATTACATATTATATTAAAAACGCGTGCTTTTGCTTTTGCTTTTGCTCCAAACTTTTCACTTCTGCCATGAAATTCTTTATTTTTATTTTTTCTTGTTAGATCTTTTAATATTTGATTGTACGCTTGTATTTGTTATTGAAGATAGTGGAAACTCCTCGCTCTCCTCGTGATTTTTTTCATTTTGGGTTCTTCACGTATATATTGTGTCTCGTTCGTTTTTTATTTACTTTCATCGTTCATTATTTCACGCTTAAATTCCTGCATCTTTTGGCCTTTCTCGCAACAAATTAGTATCAGAGCGAAGGAATTTCGATTTTTTGTTCAAGATGGCATCTAGCAAGTTCGAAATGGCACCCTTCGATGGCCAAACAATTTCGGACTATAGAAGGTCAAGATAAAGATTTTGGTTGTGTCGGGAAGGTTCGGTTAGAGCCTTAGCTAGGAATTACCTCGATAACATGATTGCGGCAGAGATTGAGGAGATGGAAGAGAATGCACCATCTAATTGTTGTTATTTGACAAGGTTTTTTGTGAAACAACTTCAAGATTGTAACAAAAGTTAGAGTCTCTACATGAAAAAATCTCTTACGATGAGATTACTCTTGAAGTAGTGTCTTTACTTACTAAAGATACAAAAGGTACTCATATTCAAGAACATCTAGGTAAATTTAATAAAATTGATATGCATATGAAAATTTAGATTTGAAGTTAAATAATGAAGACCAAACTCTAATTGTGTTATGTTAGCTACCAAGCTCGCATAAGAATTTTGTGAATTCTATGCTGTATGAAAGAGAATCCATAACTCTTGAGAATGTGAAGGCCTCACTGAATTCCACAAAGAAGTGTACAAAGTTGAATGTGAGTAATAGTGCAACATAAAGCCAATAGCTTAGTTGTTTAGGGAAGGTCAAATCATCGGGATAGACCCAATAATAATAAAGGCATTCGAAGTCTAGGTCAAGCCATGACAATAGAAAAGTTGAGTGTTACTATTATCACAAGTTCAGACACTATAAAAACGAGTGTCCTTTACTCAAGGCTAAGGGGAAAAAAATTCAATGGAGAGTTCCACTTGACTAGTCTAGTGGAGGATAATGAGTCTGCTAATGTAGACGATGTTCTTACTCTTTGTTGTCTTTGAATTGTTGTGTAGGCGATAATGGATTTTGGATTTAACATGTTCATACAATATATACCAAATAGAGATTGATTTCACACATATGAGAAAGTCCATAATGGTTCAATTTCGATGGGCAACAATGCAGTTTGCAAGATTGGATATTGGTATGGTGCGGATCAGATATCATGACAAGATAGTAAGAACTTTGAGAGATTAGACACATCCCCATATTTGAAAAGAACCTTATTTCATTGAGCAGTTTGAATTCCAATAGATGTATGTACTTTAGTGAATGTGGAGTTTTGAAAATTTCAAAGGACTCCTTGATTGTGATGAGAGGTAATAGAAGAATGATATTTACGTTTTGTAGGGAAGTACCATTGTGGGTCTTTAAATATACCATCCTCTTAGATTCTGATAAATCAGGTTGTGGCACATGTAGTTAGGCCACAAGAGTAAAAGAGGTTGATTATATTAAGTAAATGTGATTTACTCTACGAGGAACACACATTTTTATTTGACTTTTTGCAAGCATTGTGTTTTCAAGCACAACAGCATAGTTAGTTTTTATATTGCGATGCACTTGACGAATGGCTAATAGTTGACTATATCCACTCTGATTTGTGGGGACCTGCACAGATCACATCTAAAGGTGATGTGCGTTTATCTTTTGACATTTATTGATGATTTTTCTAAGAAAGTCTAGGTATTTCTTGAAGCGTAAAAGTAACACTTTTGATACATTCAGTAGTAAAAGTTGTTGATTTGAAAATCAAACTGGCAAGAAGATAAAGCGTCTCAAAACAGACAATGGTCTTGATTTTTACAGAGGTAATTTTAACAAGTACTACAAGATTCAGGGCTTGTTTGACATCGAACAGGCCTGTATACACTTCGATAGAAGGGGGTGGTGGAATGCATGAAACCCAAGAGAGCTAGATGTATACTTTTCTAATGCTAGACTTGAAAAAGATTTCTAAGCAAAAGCTATGAACATGACATGTTATTTTGTAAATCGTCCTCCTCCGACCGCAATTAAATGTAAGATTCCAATGAGGTATGATTTGTTAAACCTTCTAATTATTTTGTTTTTAAAATATTTGGATGTCTTGCTTATTATCATATAAAAATATGGTAAACTTGAACCTAGAGCCAAGAAAAGTATTTTCGTTGGTTATGGCATATGGTATTAAGGGATATAGATTATGGTGTTCTGACCCTCAGTCACCAAAGTTTATAATCAGCAGGGATCTTATTTTTGATGAAAATTCTATACTTGATTAGAGAAAATTATCAAGTCTATAGATATTAAGAAGAGAATGTAGTAAAAGAGGTGAAATTTAGTGTAGAGCATTCACAAAGAACTTCTAAGATATTCCTATTCAGTTAGAAAGTGACAGCAAACAACCAGACTCAAACTCAATTAAAGATAAAGTAGAATAAGTTGAACATCCTTAGACTTTGGCTGCAGGGAGAGCTAATTAAGTCTCGCAGAGGAATGTTCATTGATTTAGTAGCATATGCTCTTACAATTGCTAAAGAGCTTGGTATTGAAGACCTTCTACATTCCGTAAAGCTATTATTTATTTTAAATTGAGAAATGACTTATGCGATGAATGAAAAGATAGAGCCTCTTCTTAAGAACAGAATTGATCTTGTGAAACTACCTAAGGGCAAAAGTTATTAATGCAAGTGGATCTTTAAAGAAAAGAGGAAATTCTAGGTTGAAGATAGAAGATTTAAAGCACGTTTGGTAGTGAAGGTTTTAGTCATAAGGAGAGATAGACTTCAATGAAATGTTCTTTCCAGTTGTGAAACATAGTTCATTCATGTGGTTTTCTCGTGTTGGTGGCATTTATGATCTAGAACTTGAGCAACTTGATGTCAAGATCGTTTTTTTTTGCATGGAACCGTAATGAGAAGATTTATATGTCTCAACCCGACGATTCGTTTGTTGAGGATAAAGAAGATCACGTTTGCAGGTTAAAAACTCATTTATGGTCTCAAGCAAATCTCCATGGCACTGGTACAAGAGATATGATAGTTTTATTGTTAAGTCATGGTTACTGATGAAGTGCGCATGACAGTTTGTGTATACTATAAAAGAAATTGCGTGATGGTTCTTTTATTTTATTTGGGCTATTGTATATGTATGACATGCTTAATTGCAGCATAGGACATATCAAGATACAATTTTAAATAATACAACTTGTAGTAAGGTATTTGAGATGAGGATCTTGGACTTGCCAATAAAATTCTAGGTATGGAGATTTACAGAGATAGACAGGTTATGAAGTTATAACTTCGCATAATGGGTATATTGAGAAGTGCTTAAAATTTCGACATAAGAATGCTAAATTCAGTAAGTAATGAGTCTGCCGCTTGCTGTCCCATTTTAGACTTTCTACGCTTCTTTATTACCGTAAAACCAAGAAGAAGAAGAGGAGAGGTAAGAGTGTCCTCTCGAGTTCCATATTCTAAAGCTGCCATCGGTAGTCTTATATACCCTATATGGGTTGCGACCTCGTCCAGACATTTCCCAAGCTAGTTGGATGTGTGTAGCACTTATGTGCGCTATCCAAGCAAACGTGCATTGTGGAAACTCATTGGAACATGAAGTGGATTCTTCGGTATATACGGGGTAACTTAAATGTTGATTTGTGTTATAGGGCATTTGGTTGTTGGCTTCGTTGATTCTTACTATGCGGGTGATCTCAACTTAGGAGATCTTTAACAGGTTATGTTTTTAGCTTGGTAGTTCCACATTAGTTGAAGAGCAACTTTGCAGAATATGGTTACTTTTCTACCACCGAAGCAGAGTACATGGCAGTAACAGAAGCAGCAAAGGAAGCTTTTTGGTTGAAACATTTGATTACAATACTTGGGTGAAGCAAGAGGAGCTTTCATTATCTTTTGGCAATAACCAAAGTGCGATCTAATTGACCAAAAACGCAATATATCATGAGAGAATGAAACATATCAATGATCGCTATCATTTGTTCTGATGAAAATTTCCTAGGGTACAGTTACAATGAAGAAAGTATATACAATAGATAATCAAATAGATATGTGACCAAACCAGTTCCTTTGACCAAATTCAAGCATTATTTGGACTTGATCGTGTTTTCACCATTTGAGTTACTTATTCAAAGTTGGTGGCGTTTCATCCATTATTTCCTACATTGAGTACGCTTACATAGGCTTAGGGGTGTGCATTGTCGATTCCAATTTAGTAGGTGGCCTTGTGTGGTCACTCTTGGCGATGAAGAAGAGAGATCTCGTGGCGTTTGGTAAACCCTCTTTAAAGATTTGAAGTTAAGGTGGAGATTTATTATATTTTGACTTTCAACTTAATGATAAGATTATTTTAGATCCTTCACTTTTGTTTTGGGGTTTTTTAGAAGGAGTTATAAAAAGAATATATTGCATATTATATTACTAATGCTTGCTTTCGCTTCTACCTTGAAATTTTTGTCTTTCACTTCTTGTTAAATCTGTTGATATTGATTGTACGCTTATACTCGTTATTGAAAATAGTAAAATCCCTCTCTCCCACCATCACTTTTCCTGTTTTTTTGGTTTTTTTCCACATATATTGTGTCGTACATTTTTTATTTCACTTTTATCGTTCGCTATTCGCGCAGCTCTTGGAGTTTCCCGCAACAAGTACCCAAATTTAAGTAGCATCAATACCGACATGACACATCGGTAGGTAATTTTTTAAAATAAAGAATTTCAACATATTAAGGCTCGTTGTATATTAAATTTATATTTTACATGCATAACAAAAAACATAAAGAATTTATAAATTTCCTACTATGGCCACTCCCGTAATTTGATCTCAAAAGCCAGCCTCTTAGGGGAAAAAAAATGACGTATTGACATAATCATTATAATTTTGAAAAATAAATAAAAGTTGGCCCAACGAAATCCCAGGCGATTATCTCACGAAGTATTCACTCACCCACTCTCTATTTCGTCTTCTTCCTCCTCCATTGCTGCACCTCATGAATACCTCCTCTCTCTCTCTCTCAATCACATCGTCTTCTTCGGTCATCCCTCTGCTGTAATCTACCCACCACAGAGACAACGTTGTTCAACCAAAACCAACCCATGAAAAAAGCGAACTTTATTTTCCCTTCCGCTTGTGGTGGGAATCTTCCGGGGTGGTTGGGAAGTTAGTGCCACAAGAGAAACTTGTTCTTCTTCCTTTCTGTTTAAAAGCACGGCCCGAGAAATTTTCTTTCTTTTCTAGCACAACGCCTGTTCATGATCGCTGATCATGGACGACTGGTCAATCTCTCGTATCGTAATCATGGACGGTGCGGCCCGTCGAGGCTCGGCCCCGAGCCGCAGGGCCCGAAGGCTTTTGGGCGGGCACGCGCGGGAAAAATTTAGTGAGAAAGTCCGGTCCATCGTGCAAAAGATGCCAAACTTGAGCAGAGGTGGAATTGCAATTGAACTCAAACACATTCTGGCTCATGTTCTTGGGTCACATTTGACTGTGGCGGAGGCATCTGCGGCATATGGTGATCGTGTGTCTGCATAGTCTTCAGCTGTCTGAAACGAGTCCCACGATTTTATCTTTTTGCACACATGTTTACCCTTTTAGTGGTCACTTATATTCTTATTCAAAGAAGCTTAACTTTGAAATTTCAAAAATAAGTATGTTATTTATCCGTAAGTTAATTCCACCTTTGATATATATAAAAATCATTCTCTCCATGTTTGGTGCACAATTTGGACTGGTTCTGAATGTCTTCGACTGAACTCTTTACCTTGACAACAAGAGAAACCATTTTACACATATATCCTGTCTAGAGAGGAAGAACAGAGCAACAAACATAGAAAAAGATGGTGTTGACATAATCCACCTTCTTCTTTCATAAATTTTCCTTTTCACGCACATGCCCGTGGCGCCTCAAGGTCCAAAGAGGGGAATCAATGTGCCTAACACAAGCTAAGGGCATTCTTATAATGCTTTCAAGATTACTTGCAAACAATCACAGTACATGAAACTTGTTGGGCAACTTAAAAAGCATCAATCACTCTGGGCAATTTAACAAACCAAATGGCTATTCACGTGTGAGGATCTACTTCTTCGCTTCGCGAGCAATGCCGGGTGAAGCGAGCTCTTCGATCAGAGCATTCATGTCCGAGTACGAGGACCCTCCATCCTCGACAGCACTCCTCGCCTTGTCCGCGAGTAACTTGGCTCTCACTCTCAGCTCCTCCGCTTCATCCCCCATCATGACTTGCCTTAGAGCCCTCTCTATCCTGTCCTTGCTCACCATCTCTCTGTCTGCTACTATGCCCACCCACTGTTGAGCCCCAACCTCTATACCGACTCTCAGCACTCGGGTCACCAGCTTCTCGTTGTAGAACTGCTCCGCGAAGACCGGCCATGTCACCATGGGCACCCCTGCACATATCCCTTCGAGGGTCGAGTTCCATCCACAGTGCGTCACGAATGCCCCGATAGCCTTGTGATCGAGGATCAACACTTGAGGTGCCCACTCCCGAATTATTAGTCCCTTGTTTTCCAGTTTCATCCTCTCCTCGAATCCTCTCGGGAGCCACTCCTCGTTGCCACCGGCCTCATCCTTGCCCCCTTCGCCTCCATCGGCTTTTCGGACGACCCAGATGAACTGCTGCCCTGAGGCCTCGAGCGCCAGTGCGATCTCCTGAGCTGATTGGGGGAGAACTTCGCCACGCTTCCGAAACATATGTAAATAACTGAATTAGGATCTTTCGAGTCGAGCCATTGTAGGCACTCGTGTTCATCGACCATGGCCTTCTTTCCTCTCCTAGCCTTGTCTTCAATGTCCCTGTTGCACAATGAGACTGGACCAATGTGCCAGGCTCTCCTCCCTAGCACACTCCTGTAGTAATCAGCATAGTCAGGCTCTAGCTCGTAGAAGCTGTTGACTATGACCCCGAAGCTTCGAACTTCAGATTCCTTGGCCTCGCGGGTGAGCCTTGTGATGTCGTTTTCAACGCCAGAGGGAGATAATCCGGAAGCTGCTTTCGGGTCAACTTGATCTCGTGAGGGAAGTTGGGGATCGCAAAAGGTCTGAATCAGATGACACATTCTTGTGCGGCTCGTGAAGCCTGATACACTCCGTCGCGCACAGCGCGAAGAAGCTCGTTCCGTGGAACACAATCCTAGGGACTCCTAACCTCTGAGCCACATCAGTTGACCATGGAAAGAACATGTCAGCCACCAGACAATCAGGAGGGTCCTTATTTAGAAGGTCCTCCAACGGCTGCTTCAGCATTTCTGTGGCCTTAAAGAATTTCAGCGCCATCTCTTGGGACGGGACAGAATCGAGATTCTCGCATCCCGGAGGCAATCCGGCCTCTAGGGACGGGAATTCAACGGTCTCGACATCGATCTTGGTCCCGAGCTTCTGTGTCCTCCGGATGGTTTGTGTGAAAATCGGTGCGTTCAGTGGGGTGGTGATGATGGTTGCTTTGAGGCCTCTAGATGCAAAGAGCTTGGCCATGTCTATGGTTGGCAAGATGTGGCCATGAGCCATGAAGGGGAAGAAGAATATGCGAAGCTGACGCAAATTATTGCTTCCCATGACTTTGCAATAGCACAAAGAATTCAAGCAAGCCAATATCGTCCCAGGGCCTTCTTCACTTCAGCTTGCTCTTAATCATATTTGCTGACATATATAGGCGCAGAGAGAGAGAGTTCTACAGGAAAAGAGAAGAAACTTTCAGATTCTTCCTCCATTGATCACAACTGTGGTGGTAGTTGTTATATTTTGGGATAATTCTAGATTATGGATAACGAAAGCGATGTTCCAGATTGCAAAGTGGAATCCATGCACGGTTCCACATGTCTATCTACATCCAGAAGCTGGTAGCGAACATCATTGGTTAAGTATAAATATAAATGTTGGGTCCCAAGCAAGGGTGTCAAAATGAGCTGAAAAATTGAACTGAATTAAATTAAAAATTTCATGCATTACAATTCAGTTTGATTTTCAGTTGAGGTAATTAAAAAATAACCATTTTTTCTTTTCAGTTCGGTTATTTCACTTCAGTTTGATTCGGTTAATCAAATCTCATTGAAAAATATCCCAAATAACATTTTTTTTTATTTTTGTGCTCGAAATTCGAGTTGAGATAGATCAGATTGAAATTTCCTCTCGAAGTTCGACTCTATAAGAAAATCGAGATATTTTGTGCTAGAACGTGATTCATACTCCCCATTAATAGAAAGACATGGGATCTCGCTTTTCAGTAAGCAGCCAGAGATCTCAAGGGGACAACATTCCATGAAAGCCAAAAAACTTTTATAATTTAAGACTGTATTTTATTAATAGTTTAGATTTGAGCCCATAAATAACTCATATATATATATATATATATAGTAGTACTAAAGAGGCGGGAGTTGCTAATTAAAGTACTTGCGAGACATAAATATCCAAACTTTTTTTTGGTCTCGTCAATACTTCAAATTGTACCGGTGTTCTAAAAATGCATCACGTCACGGTTCCGCCACTGGCGTCCAACGGGGAGCAAAATCTAGCCTTTCTGGCATCTCTCAAGTTATATATGTTGTCAATTCGATTGCTTTTATTCTTACCGCTGTACCCACAGGAATTGCATTCTTGTTCACAAATATGTGCCTGGTTAAAAAAAACAAACAAACAAACAAGCAAGCAAGCCCATGTTTCTGTAGGGAAAGAAAAATTAGGGGGTTAAAACTTATAGGTAGCAAGTTAGAAATATCTAAAATGACCGTGGAAATCATGACCAAAGCCTAATACTATGCACCTAATGACCTAAATCTAAATTTCTGGTTCCTTAAACACACCAAAATGTCATCCCATATATTATTTCCCACAGAACCATAGTGCTTCAACCTGAGCCATATGCCCTCAATTCTTCTATCAAATCCCCCAAATCTTTGTATGAAGAGCCCCCTTCTTCAACTGCCCTCTTGGCCATAACCCCAAAGCTCCTTGCTCTGCCTCTCATCTCCCCTGCCCTCTCCCCCACCATTATCTCCTTCACCGCCCTCTCCACCGCCTCCTTCCTCACGAAATCCCCCACTAACCTGGCCTAGCGAATCCAGGGCCGATTCCTGGACAAGAGCTTCCAGGGACGGAGACAGCATCGAGATGGCCCTGAAGAACTTTTGCTGGACGTCCTAAGTGGTGACCATGTCGAGGTTCTCAAGGCCTTCCCGGAGGCTGACTTCTCGGGACGGTAACTCAATGGTTTGGAGGCCGATTTGTGATCCCGCGTTGCTCTGTAGAGCATTTCGGAAGAGAGGGGCGTTGCGTGTGGTGGTGATTATGGTGGCTCTGGCTTCCTCTGGCGGTGAAGAGCCTGGCCATGTCCAGGGTCGGCAACATGTGGCCGTGGGCCATTAGAGGGAAGAACAGGACGTGGACTCTTCGATCAGGCTCAGTTCCCATGGCAAAGACGACAACGAGGAGGAGGAGGAGGATCAAGAAAGTGACAATTGAGGGGAGGAAGGAGAGAATTGGAGTCTAGTCATGCTTGTGAAATTTTGTGGGACCACTGCCAAGTTCCAAAAGCTTAAGCTGTTGGATGAATGCGTGGTTTAATATTAATTACTCTAACACTCCCCCTCACGCTTAGTCTGGTCTTTTTTGCCTAATACTAAGCGTGGAAATATATCCTTGGGGAGGCAAATAGGGGCCTGGAAGGATTTGAACTCAGGACCTCCTGTTCTGATACCATGTGAAAGAGCCTAAAGAAAATTAGGATAACAAGAGTTGCGGCTTAAAGGCAGCCATTTTTGTATATCTATCTGATAAAGGGTACACGGCTTATTTATGGACTTTAAAGGTTAACTATCTAAGGCAAAAAACAATTTACAGCAAATCAGAATCAAGGCGAAATCTCCTAAATATATCTATATCTCTAATACAGGAAAATGATCAAGGAGATCTCTGTTGAGCTGTAGCCTTGCTGTCCAACATCCCCCCGCAAGCTGACGTGGCAGGAGTCACGGTAAGCTTGTTCTGAAGAAGACGGAACCGAGGAGCGGAGAGGCCTTTAGTGAAGATATCAGCTGGTTGATCATGAGTGGAGATGTACTGAACGTGAAGCTGTCCTTTGGCCACACGCTCGCGCACAAAATGGTAGTCTATCTCGACATGTTTAGTGCGAGCATGGAAGATGGGATTGCCAGTAAGATAGATAGCAGAAAGATTATCACACCAAAGGACAGGAGGAGCAGGTTGATGAACATGAAGATCGCGTAGTAGAGCTTCTATCCAAATAAGTTCGGCGGTGGTATCAGCAAGACACTTGAACTCAGCTTCGGTACTTGATCGGGCAACTGTCCGCTGTTTGCGGGAGCTCCATGAAATGAGATTTGAACCCAAGAAGATGCCAAACCCGCCAACAGAGCGACGAGTATCTGGAGCACTGGCCCATCCCGCATCGGAAAAAACATGCAGCTGAAAAGAAGAGCCGAGGGTGAAGAGAATACCATGATTGTGAGTGCCTTTGATGAAACGAAGGATCCTTTTAACAAATTGCCAGTGGATCTCAGTAGGAGAGTGCATGAACTGACAGGCTGTGTTGACAGCATATGCGATATCCGGACGTGTGAGCGTGAGATATTGTAAAGCCCCTACAATGCTGCGATATAGTGATGGATCGGAAAATGGTGCACCAAGATGAGCAGATGGGGCACCAGCCGAAGTGGTACATGGTGTGGAAACAGGACGAGCCTCGGTCATTTTGGCCCGCATAAGTAAATCTGCAACATATTTACCCTGGTGTAGAATAATGCCTCGGTCTATTCGGTCTATTTCAATGCCAAGAAAGTAATGAAGCTCGCCTAGATCTTTAATAGAAAATTCCTGTTGCAAGGATTTAATGAGAGCCGACAATGGCGCATTAGGTGACCCAGTGACAATAATGTCGTCAACATAAACTAGGAGGAAAATACTATGCTGAGCTGTATGAAGAATAAAGAGTGATGAATCGGCAATTGAAGGAATGAAGCCCAGCTGAACCAGAAAAGCACTGAGACGTTGATGCCAAGCTCGAGGAGCCTGCTTGAGACCGTAAAGAGACCGCTGTAATTTGCAAACATAGTGAGGATGAGCAGAATCAACAAAACCAGGGGGCTGATTCATGAAAATTTCTTCTGTTAGGTGACCATGAAGAAAGGCGTTCTTCACATCAAGCTGTCGGAGTTGCCACCCACGAGAAAAGGCAACAGAAAGGACAGTGCGAACTGTGACATGCTTGACGACAGGGCTGAAAGTTTCATTGTAGTCGATGCCTTCTTGTTGATGGAATCCCTTTGCGACTAATCGGGCTTTATACCGCTCAAGAGAACCATCCGCACGGAGCTTAACTCGGAAGACCCATTTGCAGCCGATGGGTTTACAATTCAGAGGAGGAGGCACTAATGTCCAGGTCTGATTTTTTATGAGGGCAGTGTATTCATCTGCTATAGCGGCACGCCAATTTGCATCTTTCACAGCCTGACTAAAACAAGAAGGTGTGATAAAATCTGACACAGAGGTGGCCAACGCATAAGTGTGATCACTGCGAATATGTCTGTGGGCTAAAGTGCCATCACGAAGGCGTGTCACCATAGGATGTGTCGGCTGAGCTGGTGGATTTGGCGGAGAAGCAGGGGACTGAGAGGGAGAACAAGGCTGAATCGGTGCAGCTGGGGACTGAGAGGGAGACCTTTCAGTGGATTCGTGCATTGAGGTTTCGGACACACCTGAATTGCGCTGATTCTGCAGCAAGGAATTAGCAGACTGCAAATTGCAATTAGAGGGAGAACAAGGCTCACGTGATTGTTGCTGTGACAGAGGAGTTCCGGATAACTCAGCAGAAATAAGCGGCTGAATGGTTGTGACATCCTCCGAAGATGATTGTGGAGTGGTTTGTGCATAAGGAAGATCTAATTTGTCAAACACGGCATCAGCAACAATATAGAACCGTCGATGTTGAAGGGAATAACACCGGTATCCTTTGTATCCTGATGGGTAGCCCAAGAAAATGCACCGATGTGATCTTGGTTCCAGTTTATTCTTTGCATAGGGTCGAAGATTGGGATATACTGAGCAGCCAAAAACTCTTAAATGAGCAATAGATGGATCCACTTGAAATAAATCTCCCATGGTGATTTATTCTGCAGAACCGGTGTGGGCAACCGATTGATAATGTGTACCGCTGCTTCAAAGGAAAAATCCCAATAATGATAGGGGACAGAGGCATGATAGAGCATCGCGAGTCCCATTTCAACGATGTGGCGATGTTTGCGTTCGGCTGAGCCATTCTGAAGGGGTAGGCGTGGACAAGAGGTCCTGTGAAAAATACCTTTCCTTTGCAATAATCGAACAAACGGGGCAGAGATAAACTCTCCCGCACGGTCAGATTGAAAGGTTTTGACCTTAGTGTTAAGTTGATTTTCAACGAAAGTAAGAAAAACAGTGACAATGGATAAGAATTGGTCACGAGAATGAAAAGGATAAAACCAAGAAAATTTGGAGTAATCATCTATAAAGCAAACATAGTATTTATTATTTTGGGACGACGTGATAGGAGCAGGGCCCCATACATCAAAGTGGACTAGTTCTAGAGGAGCCTTGGACCTATTAGTGGTCGGTGGATGAGGCTGTCTATGACTCTTGCTAGAAAGACAAGCGGAACAAACTGGAACAGGACTTAACGACTTATTGAAGATTCTTGAAATAGTAGGAAAAGCAGCATGACCAAGTCGGCGATGCCAAAGGGTGAGTGACTCCACTTGAGAAACGAAGCAGCTTGGAGATGTAGATGACAATGATGAGAGTGCGTAAAGGCCTTGACTAATGTCCCCCCGGAGAAGGATTTTGCCCGTACGATGGCACTTCACAAAGAAACAGTTTGGTGAGAAAATAAAGTCACATGAATTTTCAGCAGAGAATTGACGAACAGAGATTAAGTTCTTAGTGATAGAAGGAACAACCAGAATATTAGACATGTGGAAATCACGGGTAGTAAGGGTACCTATGTGAGTGATGGGAAGATTTGACCCATTACCTATGGTGACCTGCTGATTTCCATGATATGGCTGAACGGAGGACAACTGATGAGGATTGTTGGTAATATGATGTGTGGCACCCGAGTCGGGATACCAGGCATCGGGAGAAAGCACCGACGGTGGAGGAGGTATCTCAGCCAATTGAACTTGTGGTGGAAGAGACTGTTGCTGGTGTGTGTAACCTCCAGAGACCCCAAATTGTTGATTGAACCGATTGCGACAAGCCACAGCCTTATGTCCCGGACGGTTGCAAATCTGGCATCTTACATTGCTACGTCTTTGATTTTTGTTGCCATTGAAATTTTGGTACTGAGAGTTGCCCGGTCTGTTGAAGCTGGGCTGCGGTCCATGAGGATTAAGATTCCGCTGTTGCCCCGTATTTGAGTTGGGGCTATTGAAAGTGGAAATAGGACCATGCTGTGCATGGGAATTTTGGCCCAAGCTAGTGTTGTGCGCGACGAAGGCGACTGGTTGGGTTGTTTGTGGTTCCTGAAGCTCCAATAGTGCTTCATGAGCCAAGAGAAGGCCATGAAAGGACTCCCTGGTCATTTGTTGATGCTGAGTGTGAACCGAAATTGCCACGGCCAAACTTTGAAACTCAGCTCCTAGGCCTCGGAAAATATGCGTTCGGTACTCTTGTGGTGAGATGATTTCACCAATGGAGGCCAATTGATCAGATATAAAAGTGGCATGTTGAAGAAATTCGGTCACTGTTTGATTTCCTTTTCGCATCGTCTGAAGTTGCATCCGCAATTGGGTAGCTCGTGCACTATTTTGGGCAGCAAAAGATGCAGAGAAGAAATTCCACACATCATGAGAGGTACTTAGATTAGATAACTGACCTACAATTGAATCGGCTGTCGTGCTTAAGATCCACCCGAGAGCAATTTGGTCTCGTGTATACCAGTTATCGTATTCAGGATTGGGCGCAATATTGGAAGATCCAGGGGGGGGGAAAAAGAGGGGGAAGGGGGGAAAAGAAACCATCTG
>JAGVVM010003448.1:0-28600 GCA_019149425.1 Psidium friedrichsthalianum
ATCAGTGCTTAAGAAGATGAATAATTTACCCCTTACGATATATTCAGATCAAATCCCATTCCATAACTTAATCTGTGTAGTTTGTATCTTAATTTTTTTGTCGGCATAACACAGCAGATCAAATTGAACATTGGTGCTCAACTATGATTAGTGGAAGCAACAAACATATTTTGATGCATGAGAATTTGTTTTTCAAATGTACTCGCTATCTTTAAAACCATCCCTTTCACGCACCAACCGTACCATCCCCCCGTTGAAAATCTGTCTCTCCAAGTCACAGAAAAACCCTAAAAAATTTCCACTCTACACCTACCCGCGATGCGGCGCTGAAGTAACCGAAGAAATTCAAAACTCCGAGTTTATCGCGATGACCGCCGTCCTCAACCCTCGCCATTTGTTGACGGGGCCCGTTCGTCTGCCCGATTAGTGCACTAATCTTACATTGAGTTGCCTAGTTTAATTAGGTTGGCGTTACTATGTCTTAGGGATAATGATATCATAAATGAATATTCATTTTTATTTACAGTGTTCGTTTCGTGGAAAATGGAAAAAAAATTATTTTAAATGACCGGTTGTGTTATGTACAAAAAATGAATGAACGGTAAATTTTTTCGTTATACACAAAAATATTTAATATAAATTGTTATCGATAATAAAAAAAATTTATTGACTAATAACTATTCCAAACGAATCGAGTGATCCATTTTAAGAAGATATATTCTAAATAATTCATTTTCCAAAAAAAAGAAAAATTGAGCCTCATTTAAAGACCTCTGTTGTGGATGTGTGATGTGATATGTACGGATAACATAAATTGTTATTGGTAATGAAAAAATTATTAACTAATAGCTATTTTAAACGATACGAGTGATCTTTTTTAAGAAGATATGTTCTAAATAATTCATTTTCCGAGAAACAAATCGAGCCTAATTTAAAGACCCCTGTCGTAGATGTGTGATACGATATGTACATCAAGACTCTCCCATGAAAATGACGAGAACAAAGTTAAGATCGGGGCTTGTTCACTGAATCGAGCCTCAACTTTCTCTTTCCCACTTAACCTAATCTTGATTTAGTGCTTCATCGATCTCATGTCGTGGTCGTCTTGTCCCTTGTTTTGCCGTTGTTTGAGGAGATCAAGCGAGATATATATGAGTTTGCCCTACTATGCCCTGTATGAGCAATTCCATCCACAAGGCTAATTAGATTCTTCGGTGGTTCCGTGTTTGCCTCCTTAGGGTGGATTTTCTCATTGTTTTAGAGAGAGAGAGAGAGGTGTTTTTTTTTTTGGTCGATAAAGAGAGATTTGTAGTGAGGGAAAATAAACAAAAATCCTAAACATATTGCCATTGTGTCAATTCATTTCTTTTTTTTTTTTTTGCAAATTCAGTTTTAAACCTTTTATAATTATGTCAATTCAGTCCATTTGGCGAATTTTGGCTAGGCAACTTTGACGTAGATCCTGTCCTCATTGATCATCGAGGTCAGACGAAGAAGAAAATAAAAAAATTCAAAAAAATATTATATCGCCTACCGACTGGTTGGCATCCCCGTTGAGATTCACCGGTTGGACTGAATTGGCACAATTACAAAAGGTATAGAACTGCATTGGCATGGTTGCAATAGGTATAGGATGTTTTTTTTTTTTTTGGTAATTTTCCCATGTAGTGGCGACAACAACGAGCGACGGTTTCACTAAAGGTTGAGGTAGAGAAGGGAGTGGGCTAATGCCCCACAGATCGATCTGTCATATACATGTGTGGTTCGGTTACATATAGTTTCGTCTTCTGTTCTGTAATCAATCCTCTAACAAACCTTTAATTGGTCGGGTTGCATGTATAGGTATCTTTCATATGCAAACTTACTTTAAATATTACGTCCCTATGTATAAATGCCAATCGAAAGACTCCTCCAATTGAAAGAAAATACGGGTCCACAAGATGCCCACATCTATCCGATAAATTGAAGGGTATACGCCATGAGCGCGGGAAATGGGCGGATGCCTTTAAGATCCCATTATATAGTTAATTGTTCGGGTTACCTTATTGTTTCGAATACATTTTTAACTTACATGTCTTGACACATGAATTGGGGCTCCTTTTCAAAGCATTTTCAATAGTATCATATTCAAAATAGAGCCAACGATCTCGAGATTTTATTTACCGCTTTGAAGCACGATAACTTATAAATTGTAAATCCATACGTTTTATTCTCAGATCTGCAAGATGAGCTTGCTTATATCCCAGTCAAAAAACCCCATACCTTACCAGAACTCAAGGCAGGATTCCCGAGGCCCAAGGACATAATTCGGATGTTTAATAATTAAAATCTTTTTGAGTCAAATATCTCAAAAGGACATTAAAAAAAATCATAGGTCGAAAAAAATACCATCTAAGAAAAAGTCCTTTCGACCAAAAAAAGAAAAAGAGAAGTCCACAATTGACTTTGGGGCTATGTGCTATTTTCTAGATTAGGAAGAGTGACTCTTCATAGACCAATCATGGTTCCTCCATTCTGACAAATCACCACTCCTTGCTTTAGAACAGCCCGTTGCCCGGTCTCATCAAATCATAGCTGGCCGTAAAGCACTCTTTTGGCTAAAACTGTATAGGCGAAAAAAAGAAAATCACATCATGCCATGAGAAGGAAAAAAGTCATTCGCAGTTTGTAATTAATTCTTAAATTTTTTTTTCTATGACTTGTCAAAAAAAATTGTCGAAAAGTTATCCATAATTTTAATATCTGAATAACTCTTCTTTTCTCTTTTCTTCTTTTTCTTTTTAAATATTTTATGCATTTTGGCATTATTTTTTGTTGTTGGAGGGTTTGAAATAGGATAATTTAACCTTCCGATATTGAATACATCTCTATAATACAACTTTGATGTGATTCGCTTGCCATGGCCCTACAATACTAATATCAAATGGGTGATATATAATGACAATCTTTAGATTAAACCTTGATCCAAACAAGCCCTTAATGAGGAAAAATAGGCTTGGCTTGATTAGTGCTTGGCCATTGTCTCATTCGCTTGCCGTCCTGTGAATTTATCAGATCGGGCCAGCAAGCCAAGTAGACGGGACCATCGAAGAAGTTTAAACCATAAGCTGCAAAGCTTATACCTAAAAGAAGTGTACATACTTTTCATCGCCGCTGAATAAAAAGACATCTTCCCACTTTGCTGCAAGGAAAAACCTTGTCACTCCCTTTTCGATCGGAAAGTAACTACTTCCACCTATATGATTTCTCAATTTTGAAGTTGTATCGCCCAAGTTGCTTTAATCTAAGTAAGGATACGAAAGCATTGGTGGTGCAACTTTTCAAATTAATCATAATATGCGAAACACATGTTGTAATAGAGAGCTTCTTATGGTCAATGAAAGCTAAACCTCGTTCTAGTGACCAAAAGGCCCGACCGTCTTATTATTTCTTGAATTTTGGTAGATATTTTTGGTAGATGGAAAGATCCAAAAATGTTACATCCTTCGTGGAATTCAATTTCCCATAGAAAGAAGTTCATATTCTTTAAAAAAAAATCTCTCCCGATGGAAGAAAGAATTAATCCATTTGCATATAAAACTAGAAAACTGGGAGGGTGGGGGACCCCTACTGCACCTTATGTATGTACATGTGATTCTCCATTAGCAAATGATTTTTCCTGAAACTTTATAGGGTGCAGGTAAAAAACACACAGCACCAAGTGTTTACCCAGGCAAATGCTCAAAGGCATTACCCAAACAAATCACAATACCGGACAAACGATAACTTGAACTCGAGCATATCCTCGTTACTCATCCGTGACGTGACCGCGTTATGCTCGAATCGGTCCTGATCCTCACGGGGGGCACGCGAGCCATCTCGTTCACGTACACAGGTAGAGGGTTCCGCCCGCAGAACGAGAAACTCGGCCTCGAAGTATCAATTCACGACGAGCGGGAGAGACGCACGAAATCGAGTCGCTTAAAAAATCGAACTCTTAGCTACTTAACCTAATCGCCCCAAGGGAATGAACATGGATCGTGCCCTCGATAGCAGAGAGAGAGAGAGAGAGAGAGAGAGAGAGAGAGAGAGATGGCGTAGATGAAGGGTACCGCGTGCGCAGGGCCGCTGATCCTGAACAGTGTAAGGACTCTGCCACCGCATTTAAGGACCCACATCATTACCCAAGTACGTCATCATTGTCGTGCTAAATGCCATCTCTCTCTCTCTCTCTCTCCTTTGAAAAGGCGAATTCTTCGTGTCTACCGTTGAATTTCAAGACATTTCGCAGCTCCACCAGCTAACAAGTAAATACCATTTTTCATTTTCGAAAGCATATGTTAAGTTCACTTAAAATATCCAACAATTCAATTCATTAATTGTTATGGTGTTTCGTAGGTCCATGAGATTAATGAGATGTTTCATAAATTCGAGACTAAAAGAGAATGAGTTGTTTTTTTGCCCGTAACCGGTATTCAGAGATATTTGCCCCGACCGCACTAATGGTTGAGAGATTTTTAACTTATGGACATCACCAAGCATGAGTTAGAAAATCTTAAATGGTGTGTAGATATGGGCGGTGTGTATATTTGTGATTTTACTTTTCAAGAGAGTCGTTGGAGAGATTTCTCGGATCACAGATGGACGAGGATATGATTCAAATAGACCAACTTAAAAGTTCAACTTGCTAAGCAGGGTGAGGTCACATGTATTAAAGAAAAAAAACATATGAACTCGTAGTTAAATTACGAGTTAAATGACGTAAGATGTTTCAACAAATCCTATTATTCCATCAAGTTTAGGCTTCTGATATATGCAGATGGCCTCGATCCACAATACTCTCATGCAATCACTGAGATTTGAACACCATTTTTTACCGGGCTCAAAAACCCTAATGCCTCACCGAACCACGTTGATTCAGGATCGACAAAACGCCTGAGCGATACACCATCTTCATCATGTTACATGTGGTCGATACATCAAAGTGAAAACAGTCTGTTTTCTTTTCTCATGTAGTACGGTCAACAGAACGTTTTTTTTTTTTTTTTAATGGAGTTTTCCGTTGATCTTAGAGACTCTTTTCCTCTCCCCCATTTTCTGTGCTCTCTCTACCCCCCCGCCTATGCATCGGATTTTGAGAATATTTGCAGCACAGTGATGCCATTAAATGACTCTCTTCTCTCTCTCTAGAGAGTGAACTTTGGGGGATGTGGCCTGGGACCTTAATTATTCTCACCCACCACCTTAGCTAAAAGCACGTTCCATTCGCTTTGTCTTTTTAGGTTGTCGTCTGTTCGACCAGAGGGAAAAAAAAAAAGCAAAAGAAAAAGCCAAAAAATACAAAAAAAAGCCCACCAAAGAAAGAACAAAACGAGTCCTGTTTCTGTTTTGGAAGTTTTCTCTCCGAAGTCCGACGAAGCTGTCGTCATCATCGTCTTCCCCAGCACTGTTCCCAGCTGAAACTCCCCCTCCTTCGCCTGCATGCATGGCCCCGAAAGGAATATGTGGAGCATCCGACGATGCTTCATGCTTTGTCCCCCTAGCTTTTTGCATGGCTCTTTTCCGGAACTGCGGCATCTCTCCCCAACTATTGCATTATTAGAATTAGGTCAGTTACCCCCCTCCAAAAAGAAAAAAAGAAAAAGGGAATAAGAATGGATGAGGTCACATCATACTTTCTTTTGGGATTATGTAAAAGGATGTTGTTATTTTTAACCTGCCTCTCGAGATAATCTTTTCGGTAGCTTTTGCTCGAAATGATCCAACTTTGAAGATACTAATTGTGCAAAATGCAATGGCGATCAATGCAATAAGGACTATGGAATTTCTTCGATGGGTTCCTTAATAAGTATCTCCGAGGCACTCGTTAACAAAATCTTGTATAAGTGAAAAAGATGGGTGGCTAATGATCACAAAGAAAATAGAGTAGGACTCGTCAATACAAATAAGGTGAAATGCAAGAAAGTATGGTGTTACATGATGGCTTTAATAAGATATGACCAACACAAATTGAGTTCACTCTTTGATTTGTATCATTCTTATATTGTCTAGCTATCATTCTTTTCAATGGAATTTGCCGTAAAAAGCTTGAGGTTGAAACTAAAATGGGTTTGCTTTCCATGGACTAGCAAAAATGAGCACCCCGCTTTGCCAGTGACAATAAACCATCATTTTTTTTTTGTTCGGAATAAATTTTAAAAAAATCATGATATCAATTTACCATAGGAACGGTTTAAATGAAAAACGAAAAACTACCAAAGGTATGAACAATTTCAATTTAAGTTTGGACAGTTTTTAGAGATTTAAGAAAAATCTTGATATCAAGTGCTAGAGATTCTATTTACTTTCGAGTTACGATTTTGTCCGTCATTTGATATTGTACCATTAACAATCATTGATTATAGGTATTATTAAATATTCATGAATCAATGAGGGAAAGTTTGAGGTTCATTCATCTTCAGATTTTGTATTATTGTACAGAAAGATAGGGATCGACTGATAGTGAGATCACTAGTTTTTTTTGGGAGCAATCTATTAAGCATGGGCTTACTCACCTCGCCATCAACTACATGTTCAGCAACGAACTACTTCCGCTACCAAGAAGCACCGACTTGTCCAGCCAATCAACTAGTTGGGAAATTATTAATTCTTTAGATATATATATATATATATATATATATATATATATATATATCTAAAGAATTAATAATTTCCCAACTAGTTGATTGGCTGGACAAGTCGGTTGCTTTCTTGGTAGCGGAAGTAGTTCGTTGCTGAACATGTAGTTGATGGCGAGGTGAGTAAGCCCATGCTTAATAGATTGCTCCCAAAAAACTAGTGATCTCACTATCAGTCGATCCCTATCTTTCTGTACAATAATACAAAATCTGAAGATGAATGAACCTCAACTTTCCCTCATTGATTCATGAATATTTAATAATACCTATAATCAATGATTGTTAATGGTACAATATCAAATGACGGACAAAATCGTAACTCGAAAGTAAATAGAATCTCTAGCACTTGATATCAAGATTTTTCTTAAATCTCTAAAACTGTCCAAACTTAAATTGAAATTGTTCATACCTTTGGTAGTTTTTCGTTTTTTCATTTAAACCGTTCCTATGGTAAATTGATATCATGATTTTTTTAAAATTTATTCCGAACAAAAAAAAAATTGATGGTTTTATTGTCACTGGCAAAGCGGGGTGCTCATTTTTGCTAGTCCATGGAAAGCAAACCCATTTTAGTTTCAACCTCAAGCTTTTTACGGCAAATTCCATTGAAAAGAATGATAGCTAGACAATATAAGAATGATACAAATCAAAGAGTGAACTCAATTTGTGTTGGTCATATCTTATTAAAGCCATCATGTAACACCATACTTTCTTGCATTTCACCTTATTTGTATTGACGAGTCCTACTCTATTTCTTTGTGATCATTAGCCACCCATCTTTTTCACTATATACAAGATTTTGTTAACGAGTGCCTCGGAGATACTTATTAAGGAACCCATCGAAGAAATTCCATAGTCCTTATTGCATTGATCGCCATTGCATTTTGCACAATTAGTATCTTCAAAGTTGGATCATTTCGAGCAAAAGCTACCGAAAAGATTATCTCGAGAGGCAGGTTAAAAATAACAACATCCTTTTACATAATCCCAAAAGAAAGTATGATGTGACCTCATCCATTCTTATTCCCTTTTTCTTTTTTTCTTTTTGGAGGGGGGTAACTGACCTAATTCTAATAATGCAATAGTTGGGGAGAGATGCCGCAGTTCCGGAAAAGAGCCATGCAAAAAGCTAGGGGGACAAAGCATGAAGCATCGTCGGATGCTCCACATATTCCTTTCGGGGCCATGCATGCAGGCGAAGGAGGGGGAGTTTCAGCTGGGAACAGTGCTGGGGAAGACGATGATGACGACAGCTTCGTCGGACTTCGGAGAGAAAACTTCCAAAACAGAAACAGGACTCGTTTTGTTCTTTCTTTGGTGGCTTTTTTTTGTATTTTTTGGCTTTTTCTTTTGCTTTTTTTTTTTCCCTCTGGTCGAACAGACGACAACCTAAAAAGACAAAGCGAATGGAACGTGCTTTTAGCTAAGGTGGTGGGTGAGAATAATTAAGGTCCCAGGCCACATCCCCCAAAGTTCACTCTCTAGAGAGAGAGAAGAGAGTCATTTAATGGCATCACTGTGCTGCAAATATTCTCAAAATCCGATGCATAGGCGGGGGGGTAGAGAGAGCACAGAAAATGGGGGAGAGGAAAAGAGTCTCTAAGATCAACGGAAAACTCCATTAAAAAAAAAAAAAAAACGTTCTGTTGACCGTACTACATGAGAAAAGAAAACAGACTGTTTTCACTTTTGATGTATCGACCACATGTAACATGATGAAGATGGTGTATCGCTCAGGCGTTTTGTCGATCCTGAATCAACGTGGTTCGGTGAGGCATTAGGGTTTTTGAGCCCGGTAAAAAATGGTGTTCAAATCTCAGTGATTGCATGAGAGTATTGTGGATCGAGGCCATCTGCATATATCAGAAGCCTAAACTTGATGGAATAATAGGATTTGTTGAAACATCTTACGTCATTTACTCGTAATTTAACTACGAGTTCATATGTTTTTTTTCTTTAATACATGTGACCTCACCCTGCTTAGCAAGTTGAACTTTTAAGTTGGTCTATTTGAATCATATCCTCGTCCATCTGTGATCCGAGAAATCTCCTCCAACGACTCTCTTGAAAGTAAAATCACAAATATACACACCGCCCATATCTACACACCATTTAAGATTTTCTAACTCATGCTTGGTGATGTCCATAAGTTAAAAATCTCTCAACCATTAGTGCGGTCGGGGCAAATATCTCTGAATACCGGTTACGGGCAAAAAAACAACTCATTCTCTTTTAGTCTCGAATTTATGAAACATCTCATTAATCTCATGGACCTACGAAACACCATAACAATTAATGAATTGAATTGTTGGATATTTTAAGTGAACTTAACATATGCTTTCGAAAATGAAAAATGGTATTTACTTGTTAGCTGGTGGAGCTGCGAAATGTCTTGAAATTCAACGGTAGACACGAAGAATTCGCCTTTTCAAAGGAGAGAGAGAGAGAGAGAGATGGCATTTAGCACGACAATGATGACGTACTTGGGTAATGATGTTGGGTCCTTAAATGCGGTGGCAGAGTCCTTACACTGTTCAGGATCAGCGGCCCTGCGCACGCGGTACCCTTCATCTACGCCATCTCTCTCTCTCTCTCTCTCTCTCTCTCTCTCTCTCTCTCTGCTATCGAGGGCACGATCCATGTTCATTCCCTTGGGGCGATTAGGGTTAAGTAGCTAAGAGTTCGATTTTTTAAGCGACTCGATTTCGTGCGTCTCTCCCGCTCGTCGTGAATTGATACTTCGAGGCCGAGTTTCTCGTTCTGCGGGCGGAACCCTCTACCTGTGTACGTGAACGAGATGGCTCGCGTGCCCCCCGTGAGGATCAGGACCGATTCGAGCATAACGCGGTCACGTCACGGATGAGTAACGAGGATATGCTCGAGTTCAAGTTATCGTTTGTCCGGTATTGTGATTTGTTTGGGTAATGCCTTTGAGCATTTGCCTGGGTAAACACTTGGTGCTGTGTGTTTTTTACCTGCACCCTATAAAGTTTCAGGAAAAATCATTTGCTAATGGAGAATCACATGTACATACATAAGGTGCAGTAGGGGTCCCCCACCCTCCCCAGTTTTCTAGTTTTATATGCAAATGGATTAATTCTTTCTTCCATCGGGAGAGATTTTTTTTTAAAGAATATGAACTTCTTTCTATGGGAAATTGAATTCCACGAAGGATGTAACATTTTTTGGATCTTTCCATCTACCAAAAATATCTACCAAAATTCAAGAAATAATAAGACGGTCGGGCCTTTTGGTCACTAGAACGAGGTTTAGCTTTCATTGACCATAAGAAGCTCTCTATTACAACCATGTGTTTCGCATATTATGATTAATTTGAAAAGTTGCACCACCAATGCTTTCGTATCCTTACTTAGATTAAAGCAACTTGGGCGATACAACTTCAAAATTGAGAAATCATATAGGTGGAAGTAGTTACTTTCCGATCGAAAAGGAGTGACAAGGTTTTTCCTTGCAGCAAAGTGGGAAGATGTCTTTTTATTCAGCGGCGATGAAAAGTATGTACACTTCTTTAGGTATAAGCTTTGCAGCTTATGGTTAAACTTCTTCGATGGTCCCCGTCTACTTGGCTTGCTGGCCCGATCTGATAAATTCACAGGACGGCAAGCGAATGAGACAATGGCCAAGCACTAATCAAGCCAAGCCTATTTTTCCTCATTAAGGGCTTGTTTGGATCAAGGTTTAATCTAAAGATTGTCATTATATATCACCCATTTGATATTAGTATTGTAGGGCCATGGCAAGCGAATCACATCAAAGTTGTATTATAGAGATGTATTCAATATCGGAAGGTTAAATTATCCTATTTCAAACCCTCCAACAACAAAAATAATGCCAAAATGCATAAAATATTTAAAAAGAAAAAGAAGAAAAGAGAAAAGAAGAGTTATTCAGATATTAAAATTATGGATAACTTTTCGACAATTTTTTTTTGACAAGTCATAGAAAAAAAAATTTAAGAATTAATTACAAACTGCGAATGACTTTTTTCCTTCTCATGGCATGATGTGATTTTCTTTTTTTCGCCTATACAGTTTTAGCCAAAAGAGTGCTTTACGGCCAGCTATGATTTGATGAGACCGGGCAACGGGCTGTTCTAAAGCAAGGAGTGGTGATTTGTCAGAATGGAGGAACCATGATTGGTCTATGAAGAGTCACTCTTCCTAATCTAGAAAATAGCACATAGCCCCAAAGTCAATTGTGGACTTTTTCTTTTTTCTTTTTTTGGTCGAAAGGACTTTTTCTTAGATGGTATTTTTTTTCGACCTATGATTTTTTTTTAATGTCCTTTTTGAGATATTTGACTCAAAAAGATTTTAATTATTAAACATCCGAATTATGTCCTTGGGCCTCGGGAATCCTGCCTTGAGTTCTTGGTAAGGTATGGGGGTTTTTTGACTGGGATATAAGCAAGCTCATCTCGCAGATCTGAGAATAAAACGTATAGATTCACAATTTATAAGTTATTGTGCTTCGAAGCGATAAATAAAATCTCGAGATCGTTGGCTCTATTTTGAATATGATACTATTGAAAATGCTTTGAAAAGGAGCCCCAATTCATATGTCAAGACATGTAAGTTAAAAATGTATTCGAAACAATAAGGTAACCCGAACAATTAACTATATAATGGGATCTTAAAGACATCCACCCATCTCCCGCGCTCATGGCGTATACCCTTCATTTTCTCGCATAGATGTGGGCATCTCGTGGATCCGTATTTTCTTTCAATTGGAGGAGTCTTTCGATTGGCATTTATACATAGGGACGTAATATTTAACGTAAGTTTGCATATGAAAGATACCTATACATGCAACCCGACCAATTAAAGGTTTGTTAGGGGATTCGATTACAGAACAGAAGACTAAACTATATGTAACTAAACCACACATGTATATGACAGATTGATCAGTGTCGCATTAGCCCACTCCCCTTCTCTACCTCAACCTTCAGCGAAGCCGTCGCTCATTGTTGTCGCCACTACATGGGAAAATTACCAAAAAGATCCTACACCTATTTGCAACCGTGCCAATTCAGTCCTAAACATTTTTGCAATTGTGCCAATTTAGTCCAACCGGTGAATCTCGATGGGGATGCTGGCCAGTCGGTAGGTGACATAATATTTTTTTGAATTTTTTTTCTTTTCTTCTTCGTCTGACCTTGATGACCAATGAGAATAGGATCTACGTCAAAGTTGCCTGGCCAAAGTTCTCCAAATGGACTGAATTGACATAATTGCAAAAGGTTTAAAACTGAATTTGCAAAAAAAAAAAAGAACTGAATTGACACAATGGCAATATGTTTAGGATTTTTTTGTTTATTTTCCCTCACTACAAATCTCTCTTTATCGACCAAAAAAAAACACCTCTCTCTCTCTCTCTCTAAAACAATGAGAAAATCCACCCTAAGGAGGCAAACACGGAACCACCGAAGAATCTAATTAGCCTTGTAGATGGAATTACTCATGCTCTGCATAGTAGGGTAAACTCATATATACCTCGCTTGATCTCCTCAAACAACGGCAAAACAAGGGACAAGACGACCACAACATGAGATCGATGAAGCACTAAATCAAGATTAGGTTAAGTGGGAAAGAGAAAGTTGAGGCTTGATTCAGTGACAAGCCCCGATCTTAACTTTGTTCTCGTCATTTTCATGGGAGAGTCCTGGCGTACATATCATATCACACATCTACGACAGGGGTCTTTAAATTAGGCTCAATTTGTTTCTCGAAAAATGAATTATTTAGAATATATCTTCTTAAAAAGGATCACTCGTATCGTTTAAAATAGTTATTAGTTAATAATTTTTTCATTATCGATAACAATTTATGTTATCCGTACATGTCACATCACACATCTACAACAGGGATCTTTAAATGAGGCTCAAATTTTTTTTTTCGGAAAATGAATTATTTAGAATATATCTTCTTAAAAAGGATCACTCGATTCGTTTGGAATCGTTATTAGTCAATAAATTTTTTTTATTATCAATAACAATTTATATTAAATATTTTTGTGTATAATGAAAAAATTTACCGTTCATTCATTTTTTTGTACATAACACAACCGGTTTCCATTTTCTGCAAAACGAACACTGTAAATAAAAATGAATACTCATTTTAGTCATCATTATCCCCAAGACATAATAACGCCAACCTAATTAAACTAGGCAACTCAATGTAAGATTAGTGCACTAATCGGGTAGAAGAACGGGCCCCGTCAACAAATGGCGAGGGTTTAGGACGGCGGTCATCGCGATAAACTCGGAGTTTTGAATTTCTTCGGTTACTTCAGCGCCGCATCGCGGGTGGGCTGTAGAGTGGAAATTTTTTAGGGTTTTTCTGTGACTTGGAGAGACAGATTTTCAACGGGGGAATGGTACGGTTGGTGCGTGAAAGGGATGGTTTTAAAGATAGCGAGTACATTTGAAAAACAAATTCTCATGCATCAAAATATGTTTGTTGCTTCCACTAATCATAGTTGAGCACCAATGTTCAATTTGATTTGCTGTGTTATGCCGATAAAAAAAAATTAAGATACAAACTACACAGATTAAGTTATGGAATGGGATTTGATCTGAATATATCGTAAGGGGTAAATTATTCATCTTAAGAACTCGATTATATTTTGTATTCTAACTCTTTACGCTTCGATTTTGTTAAACGATTCTGGTATTGGTTAATTTAAAAAAAAATTTTAAGATGGATTCCATCATGTAAAGTGATAGGACGCAATAAGAAATAGTTACTTTAATTATATTTTAATCCTCAACAAAATTGGGATAAAAGTGCACTGCAAAACTTACAAAAAGTATAATCAAGTCGTAAAACTTATCAAGTAGTGCAATCGAGTCCTTCGGGTAACTTTCTAGCTAAAAGAAAATGCTGACATGTTTTTTTTTTAAAAAATTAGCTTTTCTCTCCTATATGGTGCTAACATGTCTAAAATATGAATAATGAGGCTAAAACCATCATTTTGGTCTACGTATGATTTCTCATGTAATATTATTTAATTTAGGATAAAAATATTAAAAATAAAAATAAAGAAACAAAATGGAAGGGCTTCCAGGCCCCTCGCCACCGCGCCCTAGAATCATCAAAAAGGGCCAGATAGTGGTTGGCAAGGGTTGCCAACCCTCACCTAGATCTGGCCAATAGCGGTCAACCCCTCTATTGGTGGTCCTCGGCCAGATCTGGGTGAGGGTCTGGTGAGGGCCATGACGACCCTCCCCAAGATTTGGAGGCCCTTGTCGACCCTTGACCGACCATTGTCAGTACTTTTTGGCGATGGTGGACGGTAGCATCAAGGGTGTTGCAGGCTCTCATAGTGTTGCTTCTTCTTTTCTTTTTCTTTGAAAATTTTAGTTTAATTTTTTAGTATAATTTAATATTATTTAAATAAAAAATCATATTTGGCCAAAATGACATCATGTAGCCTCGTCCTTTATATTTTAGCTTCATCAATGCCATGTAGGAAAAAGAATATATATATATATATATAATCACATCAGCATTTTTCGTTAGTCAATTTGAACAAAATCGATGAAAGGACTTGATTGCACCAATTAGAATTTGATTGCACTTTTTGTAAGTTTTAAAAATTTCAGCACATTTATCCAATAAAAATATGTCCCAACACTTCATGCGTGAATGGATACTATACACATGTGTGAATTAACATCGTCCATGTGCAGCATGCATTTTACACATAAAGAAGTAAGCCCATGGAAGCGCTGTGTCAAGATCACGCACACATCTCTCTCTTCTCTCTCCATTGACTTCTTCAACCTTCAGCCGTGGGGAGGTTTTCAGCTAGTTTCACC
Organism: Psidium friedrichsthalianum; assembly: GCA_019149425.1. Lineage (NCBI taxonomy): Eukaryota > Viridiplantae > Streptophyta > Magnoliopsida > Myrtales > Myrtaceae > Psidium > Psidium friedrichsthalianum. The sequence continues at coordinate 14,497 of JAGVVM010003448.1, forward strand.
CTCTCTTGTTGATTTTTCTTGTGTTTTCTTGTTCTTTTCTTCTCTCCCAACCTAGATTTGTAAGTTGTTTTCTCTCGATTTAGTTTTAGGTATGAGAGTTTGAACTCTTTTAATCTAGTTAAATATCTGGGAGCTCTACTCTCCCGATCTAGATATGGGATTTAATAAATATGCTTTTTGGGATTCGATTCCCATGTGCTCTATATGTATGTAGGTCTTTTGCTTCTAGCTTCAATAGTGATCGCGGGAGCTTCGGTGTCTCGCTGAACCATAAGGATTTGCTCTTTTTGTTCAATATGCTTTGGTTATCTCCATACGACGATGGTATAGAAGAAACCGAACCTAGGTGCGCACCACCAACTGGTAATATCATAGTTATTGGAGAAGAATTTTTTGGTGTGTGCTTAGAATTGCGGACGTTACAAGATTCAATTATCGGTCACCAATTATCTGCTTAACAAACCCGTTCTTGTGGAACGAGTGTGTGCCTAACCCTACCAATGCTATGTTAATCTTCCTCTTTTTTATTTAGCTTTGTTTTGTAGAATAATGGGCTTCACTCTGTTTCGACTTGTTTTTCTATAGAGACTATGTACTTTTCATGTATCATTTCGAGCAACGAACCAAATTTTATTTCGATAAAACAAAATCATGCATGTGTGCTTTCTCGTATCACCCATAATCAACATTATACGTGATACCATTTCTTCCACGTTAGTTACGAATATAGGAAATCATCTTATGCATCGTTCCTATCGCGTAACAGTAACGCATGAAGAGAAGTACATCAATGGAGACTCGTATAGATACATATATTCGAATTGCATGTACGAAATTGGTTTTTTTCTGTTGCTTTATAAAAGAAATAATCGACATGCTTATTTGGCTATGACGAGATGATGCGCATATTCATTGGAATATCACCCACAATTCTACGAAAACGGGAAAACGCCTTATGCCCTCAGCGCACCACGTAACAGCAACGCATGAAGGGAGGTGAATCGACGGAGACTCGAACAAATACAAATTTTTAAAAATTTCACAAATTATATATTATATATATTATATATAAATGGCAAAAAGATCAGAGGAGCCTAGAGAGTAGTACAAGGGAGCTAGGGACGTAGCAAAAAGCAAAAAAGCTAGCATTAATTTCGGGTGTCCCTCTGACCCCACGATTGCTATTCAATCTTCCAAAACAAAAACCCGTGGAAAAGGCAAAAAAAAAAAAAAAAAAAGATATGCGATTTGGGATCACTGAATGCACAGCATTTATTGGACAGTGCCAACACCATGAGACACAGTCTCTCTGTCTCTCTCTTCTCTCTCTCTCTCATATCCCATCCATGTGAAGATGACTTGACTAATCCTCATTCCCTTCTGCATCAGTCTTCTTCTTGACTATTCCCCTCTCTCTCTCTCTCTCTCTCTCTCTCTCTCTCTCTCTCTGGAGTTTGGCACTGCGCTCTTCCCTATGCGATTTCTCGAACCAAGACAAAATGAATGGAAATTGAAAGGAGGGAGGGAGGAGAGAGTGGGGGGTTTTCTGGGGAGGGGAGGAATGAGAAAGGAACATCTCAGGAAACATCCCTTCTCTCTTCCTTAATTACGTGCCTTTTGTCCCCCTTCTCTCTCTCTCTCTCTCTCTCTCTCTCTCTCTCACACCTTCATTTCAAATCAAACTCCATCAAAGTGGAAATATTTTTTCTTGAAGCATGAATAGTAAGAATTCACTCGACATAGATAGATTAATATCATTGAAGATTTCGAACGGGTATCACGCGATATATACTTTTATACATATTAAAAAATAATTTTCGTCTCATAAAGAATTCTGAATTGAGGCTTTCGTAATACAACAACTACTTCAAACTAACTTTCGTTTAAAAAAAATCAAAATTGATATCTTGAACCTTGTCTCCCTAAGCATTTCGTCCAATATTTCGTTGGAATACATTTGTGTCAACACATACAATAGATGACTGCAAGACGGATCTAACGTAGAGAATGATAGATCTAACGTGAAAAATACACCTATATTGACACACATGAATTTTTACGTACGATAGATTTTGGTCAAGGTTTTTTTTTTTATATATTTTTTGTGAGAATAAAATTAGTTTGGGTAAATGTCATGGTGTACTAGTTAGCGATATCGGACAAAATTAGTTTGGAGTAAATATGTCTTTGGATATTGATTTGAGATTTCTTAATATATTAAAAACTTATTTTGATAAATTTGTCATGGGTATTAGTTTGGGATTTTCAATGATATCAATCCTATGTTACAATTACCGGCAAAATTTTTAATGTCATTTGTTTCGTGATTCTTAAAATGTTAGTTTGTTTTGATAATTTTAGGTTATGCTAGTTTCTTTTAACTAATCAACTGATTATATTTTGAATGTTATTCAAACAGAAATTATTTACTGATTTAGAGGGGCATTGGTCTTGGGTAGCTGTGCCTTTGCTCAACTCCCTGCCCACCCTGGCTCGATGCTTAGGTGCTCGTGCTCGAATCACGAGCATCCCAAGCTCGATTCTATGAAGGCTAGGCCCAAAGTCCATAATGCCCGGGCTCGAATCCCCAAAACTCGAGTCTAGGTCCATGTCCATCAAGGTGGGGCTTAGGACCCTAGCGCCTATGCTTAGGTCCATTGCGGTCGGGCCCAGGAGCAAGTCCCTTGCACCTGAGTTGTGTCCATAGAGGTAGGTAGAACTTGAGCTGGGCACCATGCTTGGGTCCATCAAAGTTAGCTGCGGGTCTTCGACACCTGCGGTTGGGTCCTTCAAGACTAGACTTGGGTTTGGTGATGGCTAGGCTTGGGACCCCAATGCCCATCCTTGGGTTTTGGGGACCCGACCATGGGCATTAGGGTCCAAAGCCTGGCCTCAATGGACCCGGTCTTGGGTGTTGAAGTCCCAGGCATGAAGCTCCTAGGTGCGGGTACCTGGTTCCGAGCCTAGCATCAATTAAACATAAGCTCGGATGCTAGGGTTCCTGACCCAATGTCTATGGAATGGAGCATGGGCTTTGGGGTTCCAGGCAATGGGGCCTCAAGCTTGGACGCCGAGGTCCCGGGCACAAGTATGGGGGTCATGGGCTTGGCCTCTATAACCCCTCGTAGACTTGGCCTCTAGACCCAAGTTAGCTACCCTAGACTATCAACGAGCATCTAGGGTTTCATGCCCAAGTGTGGAGTTTCTAGTTCAAACACAAATATTTAGAATTATTTTAGCAAATGAATTTCGATTTTTTAAAGATGAATCATTTTTTGTGAATTCAAGCATGGGTTTCCAATTGATTAGGAAAACATTTTGAGTTGACTCATTGTTCTGATTCTTATTCAGAAGTTGCTTTGCGCTTTGATGTGCATGCAACTTTTCTGGGGCGTATCTAATGTTAACTAGGTTCTCTGTCTTGTTTCCACTAAGTCGGGTGTTATTTACAGGAACACAAGATCCACATCAACGATTTGGAGATCACCATGTTGCCAACAAAAAGTGCGATTGTAGGCTCTTTGACCACAGTTTCGAAAGCTCCTGTAGATAAAACAATTCGGTCGGAAGGCCGAACTCAATGACTATTCGGTCGAAAGCTCTTGTAGATAAAACTAGACTGAGGGGCGGAAATTACGATTGGTATGGCGATAAGCGGAAAAGTTTTGGCTGGATAGATTCCCCAAGGTTCTCACGATGGCTCCGGTGGTCGTCGCGGCTATGGCGGTCATGACGAGTAGGCAACTCGTGATTGTTATACAGGTCATCAGCCTGATATCGACCAACATGGAGGTTGGAATTACATGCGAAAGATAGATTTCGATGAATTCCTAGTTTAGATAGACATCCCTAATTTTAATGGATATCCCCCGGTTGAGGCTTAGGGATTGGCTTGCGAAGAAGGATTATATTTTCCATTACATGGATATCCAAGGGACTAAGAAATTGAAATTGGTAAAGCATGAATTGAAAAATAGATGGGATAATTGTCCATGAAGTCCTAAACTTATTGTACGATAGCTAATTCAGTACTAAACCTTTCAATTGTACCAAGTTAGTCCTAAAGTCTTTTACAATTTACTACTTTAGTCCTAAACTTTTCAGTTGCGCCAATTTAGTCTTAAACCTTTTGGAAATTTGTCATTTTAGTCCTCTACCTATTATTTGGATGATTGGCTGGAAGGGATATTTAACAAATAATGAAAAGATTTAGAACTAAATTAGTAAATCGCCAAAATATTTAGGACTAAACCGTTTGCCCACGTTAATTTCCACGGCAGCAATTAGACATGCATCGATAACCAGGCGGACGTTAATCGACTCAACCAGGGTACACCCGGCCCGACCCAAACCATCGAGCCCAATTAAAGTGCTTAGTCCTCTTTAGAATGAGCATGTGCAGGTTAGACCAACACACGTGGGAAATACGCTTCAATTTTTTTTTTAAATTTTTATGCTAAAATTCTGTTGAAAAAATAAGAATAAAAAGGATATAAAAGGAAAAATAACCCTACATATTTAAAAAAAAAAACACGCGTGTGCATATTTAATATGTGTATATCTGTATTATGAGAATATGATCAGAAATCTTCATGCACAAGATACTAGATTACCTACTTGAAAAACTTTCATGCCCTTGATCATGAAATATCAACTGCTTGTTGAACCCTACGAATAACATGAAAGTAGGATACTCCAAATTCGGGGATCTAAGATTCTTATAAAACATTCTTGGTGAAAAAAGAAAAGTGAATGAAAGATCCCATAATATTGAGAATCAAGTCAATGAATCTAATAAAAAAAAGTGAAATCTCTTGATCTCTCTCAATTCAAAAACCCACAATTTGAATCGATGTCCTTTCATTGATTTGTTCAAAGATTTCATTTCAATTGGAATTTAGTTATTCGTCATATGGGAAGATCGATCCCCATAATACATATTATATGTGGATTTAGGCATTTCGCTTTTTGAAATTTGAATTGGATAAAAATGATGGGCATGCCTGGGCCCTATATAAATCGGCTAAGCCCAAAAAACATTAACAAAATTGAGGCCCAATAAAATTATTCAGAGGCGGGCGGAGTAAGGCCCGTTCGTCGGTTCAACTCGTGATTAGATATAACTAAAACATGTCACATATATTTCGAAAACTATATCCCAATTGGGCGGGGAAAGTTTTTTTTTTAATGTGTATTTTTCACAATTTTTAAAAGCAACACAAGTTTCTTTCCTATATATATATATATCTCGAGAGATATGATGAGAGAGAGAGAGAGAGAGTCTGTACATTTTCAAGGCGAACCTGATCAAATACGCAAAGGCCTGACTAGAGGCCTACCAGACAAGCCTGAAGTTGCTACCCAAACCCGCATTTTGTCATAAAAAAACAAGAAAGAAGAATAAAAAAAACAGGTGGCAAAAGTATTTTGAGGGCAAAGCAAAATGATATTGGGACCAGGCTTTTACATGTAGAGAATTTTCTGGGCCTATCCGTTTATCCTTTAGGCTTGTTGAGAAGCCTAGGTGGGCCACAGGCCCAAATCAAATCTAATTTGAAGATGTGTGTCTCAAATAAAAGAAGTGTATATAAACATTAAGTATCGAAAATTGGTAATGAGACGGGACGAGCAAATGTAAATGGTTTGGCGACAATAGTGACGAACACATTATAATAAAGGTAAAATTTTAATGTTAACATGAGTTTTCACTAAGTGTGTTACAAATAAGCAAAATCTGTGCTCTGTCATTAATCTATGGGGCGGAAATTAAATGGTATGCAACGTGGACAAGTATCTACCGTCGTTTTTTGTTAAAATTATGTGACAAACACTGCTCTGGTTAAGATAAAAATTTTATTGTTAACATGATTTTCCACTAAATGTGTTACAAAATAAGCAAAATTCACATATGAAATACACCTATTTTGATTGGAACTCTTCATGAAAATATCGCATATGGCAATTAAATTTTCTTATTGTCAAAGTATCTTAATTATTTTATTGGAAATATAATACTTATGTATTTCAATATTACCTTATCTTATGTATTTCAATATTACCTTATATAATTGTATCAGGTACATATATGATAATTGCCATCTTGCATGATTAATTGACTAATGAAATTATATGGACTAAAGTTAAAAAAAAATTGATGTGTATTAACCTAAGTAAACTTTCTACCTGCATAATACACTTCACTTTTAAAGAATGAGTCTTTTGTATTTGGACTCTATTTGTTTAGAGGAAAACAACTTTTAGAAAAAAGTTTTTCAGAATTTTCGGGTTTTGGTTTGTTGAAAATAGGCTAGCCTCATAGGCGAGAATAGTTTTGTTGGTACTCAAAATAATCCACCTACTGAAACATGTGAAAAATTGATACACACGCAGATCACATGAGAAATCAACACATGTGCAAAGCACGTAAGGAGTCGATACTTGAGCAGAATACTTGAAGAGTTGACACACGTGATAAACATTTGAGGAGTAGGCGTTTCGATAGAGGATAAAGATGGCTTATGCAGAGTACATGATAATACCGATAGACATCGATTGGTGAGGTCATTAAACCAGCTAGCTACTTGAGTGTCAACGAGGAGCAATCCCTCCAGGTTTAGGATCTTTTCAAGGAGCGCCAAAGAATTTGAAGATTATCCCCTTGTATTCTATGGCGGGAGGACAATTTTGACACAAATAGAGTCAAAATGAACTCTTGAGAACAAGTCAATGAGCTCGCGAAATGCGAAGAACATGGGAACACCTTCACGATCGAAGAAGAGCTGGTAAATGTCCTACTAACAGCTACTAGGATTTCCAACTTGAAAGCTTCAAGAAGCGGAGGAACGTGGGCATGACCGACCCTAGTGGAAAGGTTAAACAAGGGAGCCAACGTCATCAATTATTGGAAGTTAAATAATTGCTGAAAGACTAAGTCAAAAGATTTAAAGAAGATGAAGAACGCGGTAGCTTTTGGTGCGTAAGAGATACAACTGTTGAAAAGTAGTTATCATTTTAACCATTATAAATACCATCGAGAACCACAGAAAAGTCCCCTCTCCCCCGGGAACAAATCAACAAAATTTATCTCATCTTTACTTATCATATTGCGCTTTACTTTACTTTGCTTAGCTATAGCTTTCAGATTCTCGTTGTTAAGTCAAACTTCGGCGTTTATCTCTATCCTAGACACTGCGCCATCGAATCAAACTCCGATGTATTATCGAAGCGTGTCTAAGGCATTGTCATCGAGTGAAACTCTAATACTATTTTGAGTGTGTTGGTTTATTAGTCCGTTGTTCCTTGGAAGAAATTGTGCCTGCTAAGCCAACCCATCGAGTCAAACTTCGATTTGGTCTTCGCTTTTATTGTTTCTTTCATTTTCATATATATATATATATATATATATATATATATATATATATATAGATTCCTTTTGAGTAGTACTTACAAAATCTCTCTATTGAGTCAAATTCTGGATGAGATAACTTTGTATCATTCTATTGCATTCTTTGCAAAAATTCACATGTTGATTCTCTGGCTCTTGGGATCTCTCCTATCTAAGATCATCTGAGGACCCTTTATCACATTTAAAAGATGAAAAATGAATTTCAGTGAAAGATATTTTGTCGCGGAGAAATTTTGGCATGCCTAGTGGGGCCTATGAGCTCGATCCAAGGAGTATGACGGTTAGAACTAGAAATCTGTGTAATCTAGATAGTCATAGTCGTGATAACTCTCCACCACCCCTTGGTGATCGAGTAAATATGCTAGAGTCGTCAAGTCTTCAGCTAGTTACAAACCAAGTGCAAGTGACTGATACTGATGTTCTGAGACATCTCATGACCAATTAAAGAGTGCAAATGGAAGTGAATTTGGCTACTTCTGACTTACACTGAATCAACATACCTTCTGTGACACCTTTGGATTAGATTGAAATCGTACACGTAGACATACGACGAACAAGATATCCAGTTGAGAAGCAGTTAAGTATAGTAGTGATCCAATCATTCTTTTATAGAGTTTGGAATCAACGAACATACCTTTTTCATCCTTGTCTAGCTTGATAGATATGGCCATAAGTGTTTCAGTGAATTCGTATCCTTCCAGACCAAATTTCTTCACCAGATCTTTAGCACACTTTTCTTGATGAATGAAGGTGCCAGTTCTTGTTTGTTTTATTTGAAGTTCAAGAAATGAATTCATCTCCCTCTTTATGCTCATCTCGAATTCACTTGTCATTACTTTAGCAAAGTCCTTGCAGAGATTTTTATTAGTAGAGCTAAAGATTATGTTATCAACATAAATCTAAACTAGCAAAGTCCTTTCTTCTTGATAAACAAAGTAATGTCAACTTTACCTTTTTCAAAGTAATGTTCCAAAAGGAAAGAACTTAATCTTCCGTACCAAGCTTGAGGGGCTTGCTTCGGATCATAAAGAGCTTTCTTCAATTGATAGACATCGGCTGATCGTGAAGGATTTTCAACACTTGGTGGTTGCTCAACAAACACCATTTCTTTGACATAGCCACTAAGAAAGGCACTTTTCACATGCACTTGATATAAGGTAAAATCATAATGACAAGGATAAGCAAGTAATAGTTGAATGACTTCTAGTCCAGCAACAGGAGCATATGTTTCATTATAATCTATGCCTTCTTCTTGTGAATAACTTTTAGATACTAACCTGACTTTATTTCTTACCACATTACCTTTGTCATCCATTTTATTGCAAAATACCCATTTCATGCCAATGATCTACAGATCTTTAGGTCATGGGACTAAATCCCATAGAGCATTGATTTTGAATTGTTGTAGCTCATTTTGCATGGCTTCAATCCAAATTGCATCAATGATTACTTCATCAATTGCTTTGGGCTCCACTTGAGAGATCACGGCTAAGGAATTTATCATCTCTTTGATTGAAGATTTTGTTTTGATTCCTTCATCGATTTTTCCAATGACGTGATCTTTAGGATGATTTGTCTTGAATGTCTAATCCTTAGGAATGTGATTTGAACTCGAAGGATTGGTAGCTTGCTGAGGCAGTGGCTGTTGATCATTTCCTAGAGTGGATGTTTAGAAATCCACCTCTTGTTCATCTCTTTGAACACTTTTTAGCTCATTTTTGAATTTAACATTGATGGTTTCTTAACAACCTATGAATGTTTATTGAACACATGATAAGCTTGGTTACTTGTAGAGTAGCCAAGAAAGATACATTCATTTGATTTAGTACCGAACTTTCCAACTTCATCATCCATGTTCTTGAGAATGTAGCATTTGCATTCGAAGATGTGGAAGTGTGATAAGATGGGCTTCATTCTTTTAAAGATCTTGTAAGGTGTCTTTTCCATCATTGGTTTGAAAAGAGCTTTATTCATGATGTAAGATGCAGTAGCAACAGCTTTCACCCAGAAGTAAGTAGGAACTTTGCTTTCAATCATCATGGTTCTGGCCATCTCTTGGAGAGATCGATTCCTTCTTTTTGCAACTCTATTTTGTTGAGGAGTGTAAGGAGTGGAGAAGTTGTGCTCAATTCCATTCTAATCACAAAGATCTGCAAAGCTTTGGTTTTGGAATTCTCCACCACGATTGATTTTGATAGTTGTGATTCTGTATCCTTTTTCATTTTGCACTTTTCTATCAAGTTTATCAAAAAAAATGAAATGCTTCATGCTTATGGGTTAGAAAAATTACCCATGAGAAATGTGAATAATAATCAACAATTACTAAGCAAATATTTTCTACCATATAGACTTGCAATTCTAGTAGGATCAAACAAATCCATGTGCAATAGTTGCAAAGATCTTTTAGTAGCAATGTTATTGATAAACTTGAAAGAGGATTTGACTTGTTTTCTCAAAGAGCATGCGTTGCAAGTATCACATTTGCCGTAGTTGATCTTTGGTAGACCACATACTAGATCTTTTGATGTGATCTTGGAGATATGCTTCACAATGATGTGGCCTAACTTCTTATGCCATAGATCACACTCTTCTTTGATTGACATTAAGTACTACATTTCATCAAGTTCAACTTTCAATAGATAAATGTTACTATGTCATTTACCTGTGAAAGATTGGGTTAGGTCTTAGCTAGTACCTATGGGCATGTTTCCTTCAAAGTTGATCTTGTAGCCTTTGTCGCTCAGTTGGCTTATGGTGAGAAGGTTGTATCCAAGTCCTTAGACTAATAAAATATCTTCAATGGCTAGGTTTCCCAACCTGATGTTTTCTATATCAATAATCATTACTTTCCTTTCCTCCAAAGGTGATGTTTCCACCGTCTATCTGTTTGAGATTATGAATATGTTCCTTTCACCTGTCATGTGTCTCGAACACCCGCTATCCAAGTATCACTTGTTCTTCTTCAATATCACTTGTAATCAAGATGATTTTCACATCTTCTTTGGTACCCACACATACTTGAGTCCTTTTATGTTAGTCTTAAGTTTGGTGTCAAATCTCTAGTAGATCTTTTTGGGCTTCATTTGCTTAACTGGACATGTTTGTTTTTTTATGACTAGGTTCATTGCAAACTGAACAATTGTATTGCTTACCAGTAGATCTTGTGAATTGCTGTGTAAAGTGATCTTTGTAAAATTGAAGAAGAGGTGTTTGTTTTAATCTAGTATTGACATTTGGAAAATGTTTCCTCCCTTCATGTTTCCTTTTATATCAAAGTCTAGACTTGTCGTAATGAGAAACTTGAATAGATAGAATGTGCTGTAGAGTTTTTGAACTAAAGGAGAAATTTATACTGATCTTTGAAATGTTTTCCTTTAGAGATTTGCTTTCTTCTTGAGAAAGATCACATTCAATCCGAGTAGTGGCCAAATCTTTCTGCAGTCTGTTAAGCTCATTTTTTTTTAGAAATGTTTTGTTTAGTGAGTTTTTAAACTTAATTTTTCAAATTTTCAATTCTTTTTTAGGCCTTTTTATGTTTTGAAACATTTCTTTAAAAAATTCTTGCATTTCTTCATATCAAAATTCATAATCATTTACCTCATCGTCTTCTTCTTCTCTTCAGATTTTGCCATAGGACAAAGATTTACTTCGTCATTATCGCTTGACTCGCATTTGGTGTCACTTCATGTTTTGGCTTTGAATACTCTTTTCTTTTTTCGAACGTTCCTCCTCTTTTCTTTAGGAGTGGCAATCAGGCTTGATGTGCCCTGGTGTTCTACATTCGAAACATACAATATTTTTGCTTTGTTCCTTTCCTTTGAAAGGTCTCTTTTCTTCTAAGAATCTTGGATTCCTTTTTCCCTTGAAGTTTCCTACTTTTTTCATAAGAATTTTGAACCTTCTAGAGAACAGGGCCATTTCATTGTCGTCATCCTCTTCAGCAAATGTCTCTCCTCCTGTATTTTCATTGCTAGCATTAAAGGCAATTACTTTCTTACATTTGGTGGGGTTTTGCTTGTTTGTGCCTTCAGCTTCATAAAACATCAGTGTTCCTACGAGTTCATCCATGGTTATAGGTTGAATTCTCATAGTTTCTTGAACTAAGGTCTTCATAGTGATCCATTCCTCTAGAAGTGCCCTAAGCAGCTTGTTTGCTTTTTCAGTATCTGTGAAGATCTTTCCTTGACTTGCCATACCATTCATTATCTTAGTGAATCTTGTCTACATTTCTCTTACTGTTTCATCTAACTTCATCACCAAAGTCTCGTAACGGCCAAGCAGGATGCTATTTATGATATTTATTTAGTTGAACCACGACAACATATACAGTTAAATTAAGATGGGGGATAAATCATAGTGTAAAAGATGTCTTGCTTTAGAGTTGAGAGTAGCTCCCTTTTGAGTCTGTTCAAGACAAGCTACTATAGCAGTAGAAGGATCATCATTTTCAGTGGCGGGTTCTCCAATGGCAGTAGTAGTAAGAGCAGCAGCAACTAGAACTTCCACATCATTTTGAATCACGTCCCACATGTCTTGATCACAAGCATCAAGGTAGGTAAACATTCTATCTTCCAGTAGTTGTAGTTGATCGCATCGAACATGGAGGTTTGTTGGGTGCTGCGGATTCACTGCTTAGAAAACCACCAAAGTCAGCCATGATATGGCTCTTTATGTTATGAAGAAATACAGATCAAATAACAAGCAACAAAACTCTGATACTAATTGTTGGGGCTAATAATGCAACGTGGATGGGGGTGAATAAGTTGTTTTGAAACCTTTTTAACTAATTATAGACCAAAGCTTAATATGAAAAGGATCGAGTGAGCAAATGTTTCACCAGACGATATCTGAGTGTCTGTAAAGTAGAGTAATGATTTAGAAAAGATTGGCCCACTGGATATATAGTGGTTCGACTTATATACCAAGCCTACATTTACTCCACATAACTAACTGCCACAACACGGGCTGGAATGTACTAATAAACTGTCATTTCATAGGGCACCATCCGTTCACTTTACTAAATGCGATATGCTTTAATATATATATATATATATATATATATATATATATATTAGAGGGCACATGCAGAAACTAGAATTCAAACAACGAGACCTGTCTTATAAGTACAATCAAGAAATAAGATAGGCACACCTAAACGGATATGGCCACTTAGGGTTCACCACGGCTTATAATAGATAGCAAGATTAGTCAACAAATGGGAAAAACATGCATTTTTTTTTTTACATAAAATAAGCGTTCAAGTACATCATTCATCTAAAATGAGAGAGGACACTGGGAGGAATCAAATGGTAACATCTATTCCCGAATACTATCTAATAACTACTTTGGCACGCTCCACCACTATTATCTTGAGCCACAGAAGCCTAGATATTTTAGAAAGGTTTAACAACAAAGGAGTGAGCTGAAGTTCAGCTAATAGAACTCTAACAAGGCGATTGAACTATCCCTTCACCGATCAATCGAGCAAGAAGGCAATGAGAAAATTATATAACTTCAGAAATGATTCTTGAATCACTCATGGTCAAATGCCGATAATAACACCAAGTCCAGCTTGCACTTAACCACTAAGTGAATCCAAATAAATACCCAGTACCACTATATATCAAATTTGTTGACCACGTTTGACATGATAAAAGATCGAGCTCCATGGGAAACATCTAAACCTCACGGCCATACACCTCCCAATAGTCCAATTTCAATTCATACCCACTCAACAGTGAACATTACAACCAGAACTCATCAACTAGTTACTCAGGACATAAATCATGTGACAATATAAACGAGCAAGGTCAATTTCCTATTCGTGCACCTCTAATAGCTCTTGGCCACAACTTCCTCTTCTGCATCCCTAACTTAATTTTACTTTAATCTAATGAAAATGAAAATGATCAACTGGCATATTCCAATTACTCATGACTTATAAGTACTATATCAAGTGATAGATTGGATATTCAAAGGCATTCTCCCCTAGATGCAAGTAGAAGTACCATTTGGCATACCCATAAACAGGCACCGCAATTTGAGCCAAATCAAACGATTAACAAACTATCTAGTGCATAAGAAAACGGAGCTTGAATCGCCACTTGGACGAGCTTAAACTAACCTTCCTTGTGTCAAAACGGAGCTTGTAATAGCCATGTCGGAGAGCTTAAAATATCACGTCCTTGCGTCGGTTGCCGCGATAGGTACTAAGAGAAATGGAGTTGCGGGTGATCAATGGCACTAGCAAGCTAGATTCGAAGATCAAAGCTCAAGGACCACTGCTATTGAGCTAGGATGGTCGCCAGGCAAATGGGAGCACAAGAGAATCACATTCAGACGGTGGAGTATACTCTAACAAGAAAACAAAGAGAAGAAATGGAAGAAGAGGGGCAGAAGAGTTGGTGGTGGCGTGGGGTTTCTTGAAATGAGGGAGGAAGAGAGGAGATTTTTAATAGGGGGGTGAGTGGGGAAGGGCTAAGGGGTTAAATGAGGCTTTGTGGTTCAATTTGCGAACAAGTTTGGTCGGATCGATTTCAAAAGCTAGCATTCTATAATTACTGATACAATAAAAAATGCCGCGTCTAAATTGCAATGTCACACTCCCAAATTAATTCCCACTCTCTTGGTGCAACACTTGAAGAAATAAGTTCAATGAGGAGAGAAAATTCAAAGGATATTTTGGAGCATTGCTTGTTT